>JAHZMV010004356.1:0-23243 GCA_027743765.1 Coecobrya sp. COE2 | reverse complement strand
TCTCTTTGGATATTCAAGACGTTCCAGTGCTAGTGCCATGTTTGCGGATAACGGTATTCTTGACTTTGTTGGCGTGAGAAGAAGGGCTATATTTTCATTACTGTGTAGACTCTGTACGTCCAGTAATCCGCTGCTACACACATTATTTAACTCTCGGATGTTCTTAGACTCTTCGCTTTATCAATCATGGCGTAAAATTATAGTTTGTAATGTACAAGATTGTGACTATGACTTGTTTAATGTTGTCTGTAACTACTCAAAATTGTGATTTTTGATTATTGACTACGTTAATTTTTCTTTTCTTTTTTTTCTCTGTCTACGTGACTTTGGTTGTTGTCAAATATGTTCAATAATGCAGAGTTTTTGAATAAAGCAAATAATAATAATAATAATAATAATAGTCTGGATGAAAATTTGGCCGGTTTGGTCAAGGCATTATACTTTCGCTGTCGACTATCGATTACCTATTCAAAAAATAAAGACTGTAGTGAGTGGTGAAAGTCAATCATCTTGTTTAAAATATTTTCAGATTTCCTCCTTTAAATCAAAAATCTGCGTGTCCAAACATTATGACATCTAGGTAAACATTTCAAAATTTCTGGTTAATCTTTACATAATGTTACTAGCATAACCTAGTTTCAGGACCATATAATGCAACTACGCAATACTTCATTTCTGCACATGCACAACTTTTTGTTTTATTTTTGTCAACAAGGCAATTTAAATAATAAATCATTTCATTACACGGTCCTTATTCCTTCCTTCTTATTCATTATATAATCATGTTAATGGCATGTTAACGTACAAATAGGGAGGGGAAAGCGAGAAGAGGATGAGTGCTACATTTTCAACGCTATCAGGGTTCCGATAATTATATCTGTTTCGATGATCACAATCATGATCTCCAGTAACCAGAACAAATTCACCACGACACCATATAATACAATACAACAGCGTATTAGACAGCATGACAATTTGAAAAGAAGACCAAACACGGCAGTCTATTATGCACTATTTATACGAATAAATGCAACAAAGACATAAAAACGGGTTCGGAATAAGAACACAAAACTTTTCGTGCTTTACTGCCTGCTCACCCAACCACATCATCAAAAATTATCTTACTTCACTTCAGACTTTATTTATATCGTGATCAAGATTATGAGGCCCTTTTGTTGAAATCCTTTAAAAGGTAAAAAAACTTAAATATTACCACACTATTTACTTACCTACGTGTGTATACACAGATAACAACTAACCGAGATCTGTAATTAGTGTACACGGATAAATTGAAAATGCATTATGGCAATTGCCGTATTCAATATTTCATTGATTTTTAATCCACAGTAAATAATTATTATCCCTTCAAGGTAAGGAAATAGAAAGAGTATTTGAGAGTGTTCAGAAAACTTAAACTTATAACGCATATAAGTATTAATAATTAGTACGCGCACTAATAAACACAGTTATCAGCTATGCATCATCTTTCAATATGAGAATAATAATATTTACTGCAAATTTGCTTTTCTTTTCTTCGTCTTCTTTCGCCGGTGGTTAAATGTTCAAAATGAAAATGGTGAATTGTAAGTGTATTTAATATTGATCTCTGAACTGTATGGCTCTCAATCATCCAATAATTAAAATTTTCTATATTTCCTCCCCATCCCAGCTTCATTTTCACTGAAAAGCTTTATAGCCCTTTTGATTAAAAAACTAATAATAACATAGAATTAAAAATTGGTGTAGGGTAGTGAAGAAGAAGAAGAAATTGCTATCATTTCAAATTGCATTTTCATTTTTTAGCCAGAAGCTAAAAACTGCACTAGCTTTTAAACATGCACTTGACTATATACATATTATACTTTCATGGCATAATGTATAAAAAAATGTAATTCATTAACTGTTTAGTAATCTCAGCAGTTGCATACAAATCAACTTACATACATCACATGCTGTAATTACAGACACTCCCACGCATTTATTTTTTTAGTTCACAGTCCGTGGTCAGAACGGAGCTTTTTTTATATATGAAATGCGCATAGTTAAATGATAGTAACCTTTTTATATACAAAATAAAATTGATACAGTTTCAAAGGCGCAAATATGGCTACTCCTTTTGTGTTTCTGAAAACCAGCAAAATAAAATGTTGTGTGCAAAGGAAACCTGTGAAATGCAATTTTGATCATCACACGATTTTTATTTATTATTAACTGCTTGGTATTTTAGTAGTAAAAAAGCGCACACATGAAAAATGTTGCTCTCCTGTCTAACCAATCTTTCTTCCTAATTTTTTTTATTTCTCCTCAATGTTCTGGTTTGGATTGTTCACAACCATTAAATATATATCTTCTTATTATATAGCGCATATTCTCAGTCATTGCATTATTCTTCAGTGACTCAGACGTTAAATGAAAATCTCTTTCCTCTCACGTTGTTCTGTGTGTTTGCAGCAGGGCCTTTTCTTTATTTTCTCTCATTCTTTAAAAGTTTTTCCGTTGTTGGCTCTCTGGCACCGTAAACTAACAACACGCATTATTAAGTGAGCAGTTGGTAAAAGAGCGCATAAAGAACCGCATAATAATAATAGAAGATAATTTTTGTAACACGATATAATAGTTTCAAAGTCTTAAAAAATTTCACGGATAGTTTCTTGGCTCGCTCTTGTGTTTGTCGAATCCCTTTCCATTGTGCTGATAAGACTGGCAACCATCACACACCAGCCACTTTTCTGTTTCTATTGTTTTTTTTGCAAACAAGAGATAAATAAGTTTATTTTTTTTGCAAATTTTGTGATCACCGTGGTAGTTATAATTGTTACTGGTTGTGTTGTATATATAATTGTTGTATAGTATAAAAAAGTGTAAAATTATCTGGAAATTTTTAAGGGGTTATATGATATTATTATATAGGAAGAGAAAATTTTCAACCTTTTGTAATTTATTGTTTAACAGTGTCAATAATTGCTAATAATTTTTTTTAATTAGCGCTTTCAAGTTGTAAGTTTTGCTATTATTAGGGAATAAACAGGCTCTCTCTCGCACCGAAATTTATTTTTAATGTACTTCGCTTTACCTGCCAAATGGAGAAGTAAACCAGGACTTGGTTCAGATAATAATATTATGCTGCCTTTGTGGCGTCAATGACAGTAGTCACAGTGGTTTTTAAAAGAAATTTTGCAGATTTTGTTACTAAAACTTATACTGCGTTGTGTGCGGTCAAAGACTGAAACTAATCATCTTTAAGTCAAAATCTCCACATTTCCCCTGTCGTCGCACAGGAATAGGAGTGGATCAACAAGAAAGAAAAAATAAAATATTTTTTAGTTTGCATTAGTGCCCACAACAACAATTGCTTAGTTGGCGATCCAAGGTGTGAAGTCTCTTTTTATTCAATTCTCATCGTCATCACCCCTTTCAACAGATTCAATGGGGAATTTACATGCAAAGAGTTGCGTCCAAGGGACCGGACAGGTAGCATAAAAAATAATAATAATAAAAAATAGAGTTTTGTGGGTGCTTTCGGTAATTCTATAAGAAAACATTATATAGCTGAATATATAAAAAAATATTACACCTGCTGTCCGCAGAAAAACAGCCAGTGAAACGATTGGTATCATTACATGACATGTAAACGACACACATACAATCAGAAAGAAACCTTTATTTTGTATTCCTCGGTATCTTCTTTCGGTAGCGTTTGTGACATTTTTTCATGGTAATGTGCTTCCGAATGAGGAATGAGAAAGATAAAGATGCTGTGACTGTGCAACAAAGGACTGTGCACAAATCCTTAAATAAAATATAGCTTGGGTGTGTGTGTATGCCATGGTCTTCGTGTTTCTTCCTTTAAACGTGTATTTAAATAATAATCCATTATTAAAGGAAATTAAGATTCATTGTTACATTGTTTGTCATAATATTAGGTAACACTACTTAAGTTATGTGTAGTTAGGCATTTAAAAAATTGTATTGGAAGTGCTATGAATAAAATGGTGTGAATGGGACTGGAAATGGATATTGGAATAACCCTTTTGAAAATCATCAGTATAAAAATTGGGAAGGTGATATAAGTAGAGAGATATCAAGGTTATAAAATTCAGGTCTTTGTTTTTTTTCAACGAAACAGAGCACTCTGATGAACTACATGAAAAAATTATATCACCAAAGTAGACCGTTTTTATTATTTAAACAGTGAACTTCTTCACGGTACGGCACCGATCTCTACAAGTAAACCAAGGTAACAGACTATTCTCAGTATATTATTTAACTCATTCACTGCATTTAAAAGTTAGCCTATAATTTACTGCTAAACTGGTTGCTACTAATTGGATTATTTCATCTCCATTTCATTTGCATTCTTGCATTTTATAATAGAAACAGCACTTGAATAACAAATTTTTATAAAACATTTAGCGAAAAACCATGTTTTGTGGATTGCATTTTTTTTCATATTGTAAAGTTTCTGGTACATAGAAAATTATTACATAAAGATAAGTAGATCATTACATTTGAACACGTTCAGCATCTCAGCACGTGTTGTTTCGTGATTTTCCTAGAGAGCCTCTAAATCGAGCATTGTTTATTTAGGTAAAAGTTGCCAGAGAATGCCAGAGTTTTTAAAATGACGCTTGTTATAAACCTTTTCCTGAAAAATCGTCATTTACCTTGAAATTATCTACATGGTATATATACGCAAGGGTGAAATAACAACGTTACATGTGCGTAATGACAAAAAAAATCATGACGATGATATACAGCGTTTATTGTTCTAACGACAATGACTACATATTTAAATCCCGAATAAAGATCGGATGCAAGATGCATGAAAATGTTTGACTACTGTAAAAAAACGAGTTTGTAAGCTGATAATGTAATAGGTGCACAGGCATGAGATAATAGTGCATTTTTCGTTGAAAATTACTCAGCAAATCTCCTCATCTTTTTATTAGAGAACTTGTTAGATCTAGAACTCGATAAAATGCAATTTTTACGAATTACTTTCAACTCTGTACACTTTCTATGTTTCAATTAAGCTCCAATTTTTTTAGCATATTATATTATTGGATGGTAAAACAATAGGTTTTCTTTGAAGGGGAAGGCGTTTAGAGTTACCCTAAGTTTTCATATGATTTTAATGTTTTAATATAAGCCATTTAGAAAAAAATAATCATTTAGTCTGTTTTTCTTTTATTTGAATTAAAACACACTGACATGGTGGATGAACGTTGAGATTTTTGCACCACACACGAACCATTTCAATTGAATCGATTATGGTTACAGTGACAGCAATGAAATCATAACATGCATCTTAATCGTAATATCAAACTAGTATGAAACGATGATTAATTTGGATTCATCGGAAAACAACTTTGCGGTTGTAAGGTTCATGTATGATTATTGTTAAGATTCAATATTCAATTAATCAGTGAAGTAGCGTAGAGAAATTCTTTTGCTGATACACACTAGGCAATAAACACGACAGCATTGTTAATCCGACTTGCTGAGGTGCTCACAAATGAAGTGAAATTACAGAGAGAAAAGATTTAGCAGTTGGGCCCTTGATTGGTTTGTTTGCTTATTTAATAGCAAATGTGTAGTTTATTAGAGAATGCCCATGTTTGTTTGTCCACCCGTGAACATGATATCTCCGAAAATAATATTTTTTTAAATTAGGAATATCTATTAAAATGATATACAAATTTGTGTACCACTGACTAGTGAGTGAGGTTAAAATTGCAAAATGAAAAATTTATAAATTGTTACTGAAAATCTGTTTAATGGCTAACTTTAAACAGTTAATTTATTCTGATCTGCTTTCGCTACTTTATCATATATTTCGACTATTCGGTTTATTGGGTACGTAGAGCAAAATGAGAGAATACCGACCAATACGTTGAGTTTCTTTATGTTTAATGAAAACAATAATTGTTAACATTTTTTATGTTACAAGCCTTAGCATTTGCAATAAGTAATATATGAGCATGATCAAACCCTTTGAAATTTCAATTCTAAAGTAAAAACAAATAATTGTAAATGGCTAATTGTAACTGGGAAGAATGAGAGCAGAGCATGAAGCATGTGTGAAAGAAAAATCTATCTTCAGTTTTAAAACGTGCTTTCAAATCAGACAAAGATACTATAAGTTTTTATCATAATTTTTCGGCATTGCTACTTCACATTTTTTATATATTAACTTGTTTGGCTAATTTTTACTTTGATAAAAATTTGCTTTCCAACTTGAGCAAACAATGAACCGTTTAAGAAAGGAGATAATGTGTTAAAAGATACTTTTTAATCGATTGAAACAAGCGTAGCGGAAGAATGATTTAAAAATACACTTGTACCTTTCTGGCAATATCATTTAATCATGGATATCACATCACATTAAAAATTTACAGATGGAAACCATAAAAATATACTAAAAAAGCCTTTACAGAATACTGCAAGGATATATTTTTGGCTTATTAGTAGAAGGAAGTATAGATTTTTTTGCACTAATCAGTATTCTGAATTAGAAATTTTTTAGCAAACATATAATGAGCAATGGAGGATAATCTTGTGTTGCTTCTTCAGAAACACTAATTATTTTTATGGGATTATCATTATTTTCATGTATGATCTTATCACGTGGCGACATGCAATAATAATATTGAATACCAACATTAATTTCAAAATTACTGTATATATATAGCCTTGCCATAAGGCTTTAATGAAAAGTTCTAAAAGTAGCATCTCATTTGAGAAATGATTCAAATCTTATTTTGCACTTTCTTTCGGAAGATAATAACAAAATAATATGAAGGCAGTATACTTATATTTGAAATGGATTACATGGATCTTTAATATAGGGACGTAATCTTCCGTTAGTTTTTATTACTCCTTTTTTCTCTATCATCTTCAAGTTACTTTCAGGCACCTGTTTTCATTCTGCATGTTATGCCTCTATTCATTACATACACACATGTTAACTTTTTAGAAATGTGCAAGTAAGATAAATTGTGGCTTAAAATCTTAGTAAAAAGTATAATGCCAAACATTTAAATGTTAGAGAAGTGTAGAGGTGTTGCTAAATATAAATATTATCTTGTTGATGCTATCAATTCTTGTTTTAAATATTTTGTTTTTTGACTCGAAATCAGATTTTGGGAATGCAAATAAATAAAACATCCTCCTTTCTAATTTAAATAAAAACGCATCATTTCCTTTGCTAAACTTTTGTTCCCGATGTAATCATATATAAAAATTTAATTGAATGCACAAAAATGCAGCAGCAGCATACGGGTCGCTTATTTCGCTAAACTTTCGTTCCCGATAAAATACCGGCACTGTAATAATAATATATTATACAGAAGCATACCGGCAACGGGTGCAAAAATTTATTTTTTTCTTTCTCAGTGCGTGCTACTAACTCGTTTTCAAATCAAATCGTGTCGTCATATTTAACACCTTTTCAAAATCATTCGCTTGTGCAGGAAAAAATATATAACTTGTTACAATTAATTGAATTCATACTACGTCATACGTATAACTTGCACTACTGCATACCATCGCATTAAAATGCAAAAAAATGAAAAATGCTACGTGTACGTAATATATTGTGTGCATTATGTAAACTAAATTAAAGAAGATAAGAGATTTTTTTAAAGTAAAATGACTGTCGGAACGAGGTAATCAATGAAATTTTAATTCGCTGTTTTTTTGATACGCATCAAACTTGTTTAGAGATGAGGAGGAGGAGGATTAGGACAAACCGGGATATATTAAACTTCACACACAAACACATACAGCGTTAAAGCATGACCTGTGAAATATGTACTCGTTCGGTAACCTGAAATGACTTGATTTTATAGTAAAAGCATAACAATTAAATATCCCTGAAGCAAACCCAAATGCATATACACATCCTTAACTTAGCCTGAAAATCTCTTAACACGTGGCTATTCTAAATATTAAAATATGCATATATTAAAATTATTAGTGTAGCAATTGCAACTCGCATTCAGTTCGAAGATGAGGATATCTGATTCAGAAAACTGATTTTCATTTTTATGCCAATTCTCTACTCTCCGAGTTTCTATTAATCTCTAACTCACAACATACATTAAAAAGTCAGAGAATCGTTCAGGTGTAGATGACATTTTAAGGAATGCAGCAGAAATGACTTGACACATACCTCTAGTCACAAAAGTCATACCACACGAACACGCATCTGTTATTTACCATAATAGAACAGTTATATGTCACCAGTCAGACAAAAACAGGATTAATTTGTGAGAACGATTAAAAGGCTTCTTGTGATTATATTGATGAAAAGAACAGTACACACAAAAACAGAGATAGATCCTTGATGGCCTGTTTTCTTTCCCGGATGAATTCAATTTACAAAAAAAAACTCTTTTGAATTTATACCTGAATACCCACACAGAGAAATAAAAAAAGATAAAGACTACAAAATAAAATGCTGTTACTTATATATATTGGCAGTGAAAAAAATTGTTAAGAAAAAAAGAAAGAAAAAAATGTAAGTCACGGTAACACGATTTTGACGGCATATGTTGGTGAAAACAAACCAATTCCTGACTGCTCTCTTTATCCCTTTTTTTCCTTATTGTGTGGGAGTCCTTTCAGGGAAAACTAACAATTAGATAGAGCCTGGTTACTATTTAGAGAGTTCAAGTTTGACTGTAACAATACGCATTTGCATTATAGAGCTCTTGTAAGTAAGTAGGTAGGTATGTGTATGCACTTTAAAATTATTCGTATCATCATCAACTTGTATTTCTTCAGAGAAAAAACGCATGTCTTTTTTTGCAATATTCTCATCAAAGTCTCATCATTATCATTTAATGTACTTAAGTAAATTGAAAACAGATGCCATAAATTTATTTTTGATGCAGGACTCTTTCACTTCTCACTCCTACACACCCTGCCGCCATAAGAGCAGAAAAATTTTCTGCAAGAATTTTCATTTGATTGATGAAACGACTCTCAAGCTTTCTTTTTACAAGTAGGAATGCTAAATTGAGAGAGGCCTGGTTTTTAACAACTTGAAATGATGATCATCTTCTAGAGAGTGAGTATATATTAATGATTGCATTCTCTTTCATCATATCATCAGTTAGTAAGCATGTTATTGTTAAAAGTAGAAAACAATAAAGCCTATTAACCTTCAAGAAAACTAGAGGAATTGCATTATTGGCAAAGATGAATTCTAGAGATGTGTTATTTTTGTATGCAACAGAGTACAAAAAATGTGTATATGCTTTCTGTTCACTATAAAATAGAGTGAAATTTTTTAAACGTTTCCTTGTTTGTTTCTCGGTCCTTTGTCTTTCTTCAAATGACAATTTTAAATTGAGACAAGAACCAAGTAACACGAAAAAGCAGTTGCAAAATAAAACTGTCTCTGTCTGGTTTATAAAATTTTTAATGGCTATTATCATTATTTCACATAAACCAATTCAAAACTATAGCTTTACATCGAATTGAATCATAAGAGGAGGAAAAAATATTGTAATAAAAAATTTGCAGCAGACACACACACAGCATTTATTTTTGTCATTTATATATAATGAATGGGACATTACACACAACAAATGTTTGTTATTGTCTGGCATTATTTTAGTTTACTGACTGAATATATTTTATTTAGCCTTCTGTTCCATTGGAGGAGGAGGAACCGTTAATAAAGAAGTTAAACATTCACACAACAATACTTTTTTTTTCTTGAAAGACATTCAATGTCGAGATTCTCTGAATGAAAGAAAGAAAGCCAGAGATTTTTTTACAATGCGGGTAGATGATAGGTATATACATGTTTGCATCTCTGTGAACACTCATGCATCAAGATAATGATATTCTTTTACTATTATTATTATTATGACAAGTATGTAATGTATATATAAAAATCCATCCAACCAGCTTAAGTTTTTCTTGGGAGGATAGTTAAGTGAGTAGAGTCCTCTCTATAAAAACATCTTTTTTTAGAAGAATCGAATGACCTAGGAAAGCAAGCGAGGAAAATTACAATCCCACACAGGTAGGCAGGTGGACATCTGTCAGTTTTCAAATTGGCTAGAGGAACTAATTTAAGGAAAGAACATACCACGAAACGCCATGTTTAATGGTAGTGCCTGCATAAAAAAACAGGGCTTTTCATAATAAGTAGTTTTTTGCAGATGTACATATAAAATGCTATTTTGTGGCTCCTTCACTAGGACTGCTATATAGACAGATTCCTTTTCTTACCTTTTTTTTCTGTCTATTCTTTTATCATCTTGTGTTCAATTGTGATTCTGATACGAGGATGATACGCTACCGAAAAGTATCTTTCTTAGTTAGATGTATGCATACTGTGTGAAAATGTTTTAATCTTTTGCAAAAAGAGAGGAAGTAAAATGACAAGTCTCTCTGAAGCAGGTTGAGTTGCAACCATGAAAATTGTGCACAAATGCAAATATGAAAGGAAGCTAATATCATCACACAAGCTTGCAAATTGAGAAGGGGCTAAATCAGACAATCGTTCAATTAAACAGTATTCTCATTTTTATTTATTCATTTTCATTAGGGATACACACGAGAGCATTTAAAATGGGAATAGGTATACATGCGTGAATATTATCTACCTGTATAACTTTTTCCTTTGCAATAATCGTAACAGCAAAGTCGTTTATCGGTTATAACGATCCACGTCTACAGTTTTGTGCAAGCTTCAGTGGACGAAACATTATAGCTGCCCGTATTTCAATTTCGTTTTATCACCTTGTTAGGATAATTTTTATCTGTGGTGATTCGAATCTCAATTAATGTGCTAAGTGCCTTGAGGAAATTTCGTTGTGATAACACAGTTTGTTTTTTGGCTTTTGCGGACGTTGATTAAAAAAAATTATGATTTTCTTGGCAGATGGTTGTAATACTGCAGCAGAGTACGGAAAATGGGAATAAGTTCGTGTCAACGGTGGTGGACACCCCACAGGATAGCTCTTTCACCAGCAGCTTTTCGTTAAACAGTCAAGTGTCGATTAGTGAGCGGAGTGCTGTGTACAAGCAACGGATTGACAGTTTATTTGGCGGTTCCAAAAGAATCAGTCCGACGAGCTCGAATGGACAACCCTTCCGAATCCGAATAGACGGAAAAAGTGTAAGCCCAACGGGGGGTCCTATGGGGTCACATCGTACACCGAGTTCAGTCACTGCTCCAAGCACCACGTTTCTTGGAGAGGAGAATGAAGCACGGATATTGACCACGTCGGACGAAGATGAATATTCGCGAATGAACGATAAGTCTTCCATAGTTACTGACTCGTTAAATCATCGTCTGAGTATTGTTAATGGGAGGAAAGGGAGTGGGAAACCGAGTGGGAGTAATATTAGCAGTGTGAGGATAACTTGTGATGACAGTGAGAGTTCAGGTTCCCAGTTACAGAGTCTTACGGTTGCTTCATCCTCGGGAGAAGAGGCTGTGGGGCAACTTGAGACTAGTGCTGCAGATCAGATCATGTGGAGAAATAGTAATTATGGTGACAACTCACCGAGAAACTCTACCGATAAGGCTTTTAATACTATTCGGTGTTCCCCAGGGGGAATGCTCAAGTTTTCGGTGGAGTACCTGGGAAGTGTTCCGGTGAAAGGGAACACGGCAGCACTGCAGGATCTTCAAGCGCCGCTGCGAACCCTGTATCTAAATTACTTAACAAATACAAATATGATGAATGGGCAATTGGCAATAACTTCTGATGGATTACGGTTTGAAGCACCTAAAATTAGACTGGTTAACCCTTTCACTACGATTGCTGTTTGGGCTGCTGTTAAATTTGTTGGCCGCGGGGAGCCTATACCCACGGAGTGTGCTTTTATGCCGTTGATAAGTGACCCGGTAAGATAATTGTGAAGTTTATCTAAATGCTATCTGATAATATACTGGCATATAATTTTTTCATTTATTAATGACAATGCTGCATATTACTAATTACTGAGCATTTTGCTAATTTTCTGTACATTTTTAGGAAGGACAAGACAAAAGTAGACTTTTTGGTAAAATGAATCCTGACCTCTCCTCAGTTTACAATGACTGCATTACAGAGACCAGTAAAAATTTCAAGAATCCTCCAATATTTGCTTGTGTAATGAGAGAGGCCACGTTCAGTCTTAACTGCCACGCGTTTGCATGCAAGTGTGCAGAGGATGCGATTGTGATCGCTGCTAATTTGTACCAGTCACTGGTGGACAAGATGAGGTCTGGCAAGGAGGGTGAAAGTGGATACGGAAGTCTCACGAGAGGTTCTCCAGCAACGCAAAGCTCTGTAAATCAGAATCGATCCAGCTCTTCAGCGTCCTCCGTGGTCACCCCAACGAAAGGGAGTGGAGGTGGATGTAAAGCAGCAATGGCATTTAAAGCCACCCTGACTCAAACGGCATCTTCCTCCTCCACTCAAAATGAAAGTCGCGCAGTATTCTCCGACTCGGAATCCATTGCACCAGTGCGGCCCCCACGGAAAAAGAAGAAGGCGTCTGAAATACCAGCCGGGAATTTAAAACGTTACAATTCGGATGACTCTGTTCTACTTAATTTACCAAGCCGTCGCCGCTCATTCAAAACTGGATATCAAGGTCACTATATCAAAAACAAGAAGCGTGTCCAGATTCATACCCCAGACGATGAAGACTCATCAGGAGAGTCTATGAGCGATTCGGTTGATCAAATCCTGGACAGAATTGTAAATCCATGTGGCATGTCCTTCAACGACTTGAAACCGGCTTATCAAGAGCTTCTGCTCAAGATAGCGCTGACCCTGACACAGGATCAAGTTTACAAGAAGAGTAAGCACGCAATGAAAAAACAGCAGCAAGTGCAACAGCAACAAAAATTAAGGAAGAAACTCAAGTCAGTGTCTAGCTCTGCTGAGGGGTCTGATGATAACGCTCAGTTTATGAATCACTTCTTCAAATCAATTTCCAAGATCAGCCTCGGTGGCAAAGCTATGCCTATTTCCAAACGACCCCTGAATGGCAAACCGGAAGTCACTTTCCGACCCAAATCTAAACTTTTGACCCCACCACAAAAGCCAATGATACCGTCAAAAGCTATTTTGAAGAAAACAAGGGAAGATGAGATACCATTTATGTCCTTCTGCAGTGGCTGTGCTTGTGAAAAATGCTCTGATAAATGCTACTGTTCAATCCCAACCAAGTTTCCGTTAATTAATGGAAGGGCAATAGCACCAACGCCAACATCTAGCACCACGGCTGCCTCTTCCCCCTCCCAGCATCCTATTTGCTCGTCTGCTGCTGATACGGACGTTACAAGGTCCCGGAAATCCTGTGGATATGATACTGATAGCTGTGCCGAGAGTGAAAAGTGCTATTGCTCCTTGCAACGTGTCAAGTCAAATGGACTCAAGATCTACAACATCAATTTGGATACAGAGACCTCGGACACGGACACCAATTCTTATGATTTGGAGCCTTTCAATGCACGATTGGCTGGTGGGACGCTCATAGCAAATAAAATGGATCAAAGTAATGAACGACCTGTGGAAATTCTTTCTTATCATCCATCGCGTCGACTTTCATATTGCTTTTCCCCTACGTCAAGTCAAAAGTCATACGCAAAGGATACAAGTCCCGTGCCTACTATTCCGGAAGTAGAACGGCGAAGACAAAATCCAGGACCATCGGCTCTTAACAAGTTTGTAAAGAAGTGTAGGGATAACATGGTAAGTTGCCAAATGTACATTTTCATGTAAATGGTTTGAATCCCCATGTGACTATTAATTGTGATTTATTTTTTTTGATAGGATATTTTGGAAAGTTCCCACATGTCTAAAAGCAAAGTATTGCTAATAACTGGATCAAATGCTTCGGGTCAAGTGGTTTACAAGAACAACCCATTCAATTTCAGACAAGGCCTTGACCTTGGTGACGGCTTTACTAGACGAATCGATCCTAGTAAAATTGTACCTAGACAGGAAGCAATTTCAGAGAACACATCACCGGAAGGAGAAACGCCAACTCCGTGTTGCAGCTCGGCTTTGGATAACAAGGAATTCGCCCCTGAACGAGTTTTGTCAATGAAAAAGTCTGCAGAAATTGCTGCAATGTTTACCGATTTAAAGCTTGATCCTGTCACCGACTTTGTTTTGAGTAGTAAAACTGACGCTGATGAGCTTGGACAACATCAAGAAATAGGATCCTCCATTGACTTTGAAACATCTTTGGGCTACTTACCTTAAAACATGCAATGCAATTGGGGGGGAATATTTTTGCAATGCATAAAACTTGTACTGCACCATAAATTATAATCTCTGGGTAAAATGCTATTCTGTTAGCCGATTACGAAAGTGTGTTTTATTTATTTATGTATTTATTTATTTAGGACTGTGCACTCTTTCTAATAGGTTCATTTTTTGTATTACTGAGTATGCACGGTTATGTACTGCGAACATTCTTTTGTGGGACATTTTCCAGAAACAACCGTTTTTCTCGTATCAAGGGATTCGGGTGTTTCCTCCTAACTGGGAGATAAGATGAATGCTTTGTCATGTTTGTGTAACGATGTGAGTACCAAATGTGTTTGCGATTGGCGATGCAGATTTTTTTTTGTCAAATATGTGTAGTGTGTTGTTGTTGTATGCGTGAGTAAATTTAAGGGCTCCTGAGATTGATTTGTGCAATCAAAAAATATATAATATGTATGTAGTACTCCCCCTGTAATAATAATAATAAGTATGTGTATTAGTTTTAATTTTTCTGAAAGGAAAGACCTAATAAAATATTAGTATTTATTTTATACCTTTATTTGTGTACGCCCTGGGATTCCTTTCCAACCTTGATTTTGCTCAGGCCAATTATTCCACGTCCTGATTCGAAATGCCTTGCCAACGCTGAAACTGTATTCATTTATATGGGCTTCCTGGGACTCACAAAGTATGGGTAGATGGGTACAAACAATTAAATCCTATTCCAACTAAATGATGACAACAATCACATGTAAAAAGATCCAAGGAGCATGTTCTGGACAGGAAACAAGAATGATGGTTTATGCAAAACATTTTCCCTATATGGCTCGCCGTGGTTTTTGTCTTTATTCTGTGTACTTCAGTATATGAAGAGCTATAAATTATGCAGATTTGAGTACTGCTGTTGAAAGTATTAAGAAAACAAATAATTAATATGACCTAACTGAACAAGGACAAGGTGGAGTATAATTAAACAAGGAGATTAGATGGGCCGTGTTTTTTCCCAGGCCAAGCTTCCTTGGCATATTTTTTCTTTCTAGGCTCATCGGCAAGATCCATGTTAGGCAGAGGGATACTGCTGGGGTGGATCATTATCCTGGGTTCCTCAGCAGCAGCCTCGATTTCAGGTGCGGGATTCGGCAACGGTAGCCCCAATTTAGAAGACAATGAGGTAAAAAATGGGGTTGTGACCGTTGACGTATTTGAGTCAGGCAGGTCGTCATAGAGCCCTGCCAGTTTTGGGACATAATGTTTAACAACATGGTTGGAAGGAACCAAACCAGAGTCTAATTTCGGCCTCTGTAAAAAGTTATTCATATTTAAAAGAAAATAAAATTCCTCAATACTATTGTCAAGATGGAATGTATGTAAATTTACCTTGGATGAGGGTATTATTGTTGTTTGCACTAAATTTCTAAATCGTCCAACTGATGGATCGATATCCTCAGGATTAATAATTTCTTCTTCTTCATTAAATGAAACAGACTTACGCTTCTTTTTAGCGTTTTTACGCTTGTCCTCATCAGGAATGCCCAGCATAGAAATTCTTCTGTTGTGCGCTGTATTGAACTCAGTCAAGTTCTGTAGCACATAAAAATACGTTAACTTTCATCTTCAACAATTAAAATGGAATAAACTTATCTAGTCACAAAAAATATATAATCCTTACATCTAATTCTGTATCAGTTTCTGGCAAGCCAAGTAAACCTCCTTCACTGTCTGCAGCAGTTTTCTCCAGCTCTTCCATAATTGGTCTTGGAACAACAGTTGGTGGTCTCTCTCGAATAATATAGAGTCTTGTTGATGCTCCAAAATGAAAATTACTATCAATTGGAAGCTGCGTCGGTTTATTAGCTTCAAGTCTCATAGTTCCAATATAGGTACCGTGAGCTATATATATACAATCACAAAATACAACGTTTACTTAACAAACCCAAAAGACAAAAAAGAAAACATAAATGGATGATAAAAATGAATAATTAACTTACTACTCCCCAAATCAACGAGGAATGCCCGTTCTAAATGTTTATGATAAACTAACGCAGAATGAACCCTGGAACAGGATGCATGATCAATACAAAAGTCATTCATTTGGGGATTCCTTCCAAACAGGTAACATTTCTTCTCGTCCAGCATTAATTTCTGCATTTTTTTGAATAAAAACCCTTTCAAGTAATCTGCAATGATAATTACAAGCAAAAAACAAAATACCTGTATTAATTTATCCCCTTTCATAACATCCAAATGAAGTCCCGGCGGAGGTTTTGCTGCCCTGCAATTTCAACATTTCAATTTTTACAACCTAAAAAATTATATCCTTAATTATCCGTATCAAAGACCAAACCACGTGTCATTACCATTTTGGAATTTCAAAGTTTAGAGCCATCCTCCCTTTCCTATTTAACTGACACACTCTCAATCAATATTTTTACTATATTTAATTATATATTTAATCACAAAGACTCTCATTTAAGCCATCTGTAAAGCTTCTTCCCACTCAATAATAAACCGGCTTTCTTTCCGCTTCACCATTTCACACGCATTGTTAGTATACCAGGTACAAATTTTTTCACTCATTTAATCCTAAAAACTTTAATCATTCATATAACCGTACCAAAACCAATCAATCTTCAGACTTAAACAACACTCTTCCAGAAAACTTTCACCGATCTACCCATAACCAATTAGTTAAATATTTTTTAACAAATAACAATCATTATCAACCTAACTTGGATGAATGACAGAAGAAAGAAAAAAGAAAAACAATTCCTTCAACTTAACTTAAAGTTGAGTGAGTAGACAGATAGCTGATTTGACAGACACGCGACTATATTTAGTCGCTTTCCAGAGATTAACGATTGAAGATGTGATCCAAGCCATAAGTTGGCCCAGCTGAGCTAAAATATTTTTGTGTCGTGTTTCTGTCGCATCTTCTGATTGTCTACAAAGAGAGGTAGCATCCTATTTCCCAGAGAAAAAGGCTAAAATTTCACACCTCTCTGGGTATTCTGATCTCTATTTCCACCTGAGCAGAGTCATTGAGCACCTTGTTTTGTGTGGAATCAGAAATCGAAAAGTAATTTTGATGCTAATTTAATTCCAAGTTTTTGGAATAATTGCAAGTCATATTTTTAGTACGGGCTGCTTGTCGAGTCTAATTTTTTGCTTAAGGTTATTTTACTGCGTGCTCATTTTGATTCGGTTGTGTTGGTTGTTTTAAGGAGGATTTAATTGCTCAATTTTGATAAGTGTTAGAGAGGAAATACACAGGGTAAGTTAATTATTTAAAAGGTTTTGTAGTTAAACTGTAACTTACATGGTGGCTGGAACAGATGGGGAGATGGGAAAGATAATTAAAGCTGTTGTAGAGCTGGGTGATTTTAGAGGATTAAAATTGTGTTGGTTAAGGAGGAGGATAATTTTAGTGATTATTTAATTTGTTTTTACAGGACCGTGACAATCAAAATGGGAATCGACTTTTTGGCGTATGGATATGCGGCATTGGTTGCCACTGGTGGTGCCATAGGATATGCTAAAGCAGGTAAATAGTGTGATTAATTAATAGTTTGGAAATGTGGTAAATCTTGTATTTGAAGGGGAGCTGAAATAATAATGATTTTGATTGGTTTGATTAAATGTAGGGAGTACAGCGTCATTGGGGGTCGGGCTACTCTTTGGAATAGTATTAACCTACGGTGCTTATCAAACATCCCAAAATCCTTCGAATTATTTGGTGGGTCTAGGAGCCAGTGCACTTCTTGCAGGGGTGATGGGGAATCGCTATTACCACTCTGGAAAGTTTATGCCAGCCGGTTTAATCGCGGCTGTTAGTACAGCCATGGTGCTTCGTTACGTCGTTCGCTCATTTGCAATTAAACAACAATGAAAGCTCTCTGTGTCGTCGTTACAGTTTGAATTAGCAGAAAAACCATTCCAGTTTTCATCAACAATCCAATTGTTTGTACATTTTTAACAAACGTACAGTCTTACTAATTAGTATCATTAAAATCTGTTGAATTTGTCCTGATAAATAAATAAAAAAATTATCTAACTAAAGCTATCTTGTAAAAGAGTCCATTACAATGGTTTATGGCAGCTATGTTAAAAGCGCACAATTCACGCATAATAAGTTATTGTATGATATTGTCTTTAGAAGGCGTCTTATCAGAAGCCTACTTGGCATTAGCCAATCAAGCATCAATGCACATTATGCATCTTAACTAATATTTCAAAAAAATTCAATATACAAAAGGGTTGAAGGTGGTGAAAATCTTCATTGTTCAACGAAGAAGGGTTCACTTATTGTATATTTAGAAAAGGATTATAAAAAATCGTCCGTTGAAGGCGTAAAAATAAAAAGGTGCTTTTAAGGTGCCTGAACAGGTATGGATTGCATGTGCCAGTAGTTTGTATTATTTCAATGTTTTACACTCACTCACATTCATATAGAATTTCAATTCACTTTACTTGTTATAATTGCAGCGTGGAAAGCAGAGTGGAAGCATCTCATAATTTTTTTTGAACTGTTTCAAATAATAATCAAATAAGATTTTAAATAAATAATTTTTATTACAATTTAATTGCCTGAGTTGAAATCCAGCCAATTAGTTAGGAAAATGGGTATCTGGATATCAAACATTGCTATGGAAGACGAGTGGCGTGATCAAACAGCTACAGCTATTAACGCTGTAGAAAAGGTGGCGACAGGTAAACAAGTGGGGGCATTCTGATAAATAATTATTTCCTCCTTTGCCAACTCTATTACTCTATAGCCTATTTTAATAAGTAATTATGATAAACTTTTTTGTTTACAGATAAGCACAAAGTCCAGGTTCCTAGACTGGACTCCACCAATAGACTGGATGCAACATGGACCAGCAGAATGAAAACTGGACTTTGTCATCATTTCCTTCCACTACTTGGACTCCTCGCCTTTTCCATTGTCTTTGGATATTTATACCTGGAACGTACAGCGTATTGGGGATTGTTCATCATAGGTTATTTCTACGGATATCGTGGCTTCAGTTACATTTCTTACACAGGTGTATTATCGCTTGAAACTGAAGCGTTAATTCTCCTCTGCTTCCTGATTACTCTGCTCAATTATGAATCGAAGCGAGTGAAAACCCGCATGTTAGACAATGTATCCATCGCTGACCGCCGTAATTTACGCTTCAGTAGTGTACAACGATATCCTTATTGGGTGGTCACCACTTTAACTGTAATCGCTACCGTTTTCGTTACAATTATAACGTCAATACCGATGACAACAATTGTTGGTGAAATCGACAACTATTTTGGATGCGGATTCGATATGGAGGACATCAGAGCGAATACATTGAAGAGGCGAGCATTGTCTGAGCCGAGTATATATTCGATTCTCCTGATATTTGGAATGACAATGATATCGCGTCTCGTACACCGAACCTTCGACGTAGCAATACTAAATACGAAAACTCCAGTGACCGGACGTAAGAGTAACAAAGACTTGTTCAATCTGCTGAAACAATACCTTGGAAAGACCTTCATCCTGGATTATAAAACTGGGGCCCTACTTTTAATTATTAGTTTCGGGTTTAGACTTTGCCAAGAGATTGGATTCGAAAGCGATGTCAGACGAAATTATTTCATTTGTGTATGCGTCCCCACTTCCTGTCTTAGTGGCGGTTGTACTAATGCAAGCGATTATTTACCTTTTCGAATTTCGAATGTTTAGCAAAAAGGAACATGGAAAGGATTTTCAGCGAAATGTGAACATTACAATTATAGCTTGAGTTAATATTATAATCAACTTGTAAAATATTATTTAACATTTTTATAAGCATATATTATGTACAACATTTTTTACAACATTTTGTTTGTCCAACAATGAATGGTAATAAAGAGTTAACGTAAACAATAAAATATTGTAACCGTACTGTTGTATTCAGCAGTGTCATATGCAGCATAATAATTATAATTAATTTGGAAACTGTCATCACCCATCCACCATCAAACGCTGTCCAGTTGTCAAACGACGTGTGCAAACCCAATAGGGGCAACCTGCAAAAAGCTGCAGCAAAAACTTGCGACGGATGAAACATTCCTTGGATGCGGTTGAGTTGTTGTTTGTGTGAGCCAAACATGTGAGCCAACCAAAGATTGTTGCCAACCAACTTAAAGTGTATATCCAGACTATTTAATTGGTATTTAATTTTAAAGGTGTAACAATGGAAAGTGTGGAAGATGTTGAAATGAGCTGTGACTCTGTAAAGAAAAGTAATTCAGGTGAGACTTGTGAACCGGAAGTGAATGGGTTGATTGAGGATCGGATAAATGAAAGTGATAAAGATGGGACTGGAGATAATAGTAATGACATGTTAGAAAGTGAAACGGAGAAGCCGATTGAGGATCAAAATGAGGAGGATTGGTATGAATACTCGGATGGGGAGGAGGATGAATCGGAGGAGGAGGAGGTGGACGAAAATGAAATTGATACTATGTTAGAACAAGGTATTTAATCTAAACGGAGCTATCTATAATAATATCTACTTGTAATATGAAATGTGTCAAAAAATTAAGGTGATAAGCAGGATAATTATTTGTATTTATGTGGGTATTTAGGGTTGCCTAAGAGTAAACGCCTGGAGAAAGGTTCGAAAGGGGTGGTGCCACGTGTTGTGGCAAAACCAACCAAACCAAATTCCAGTAATGAGCCGACAATCAAGAGGATTACGATATTAGAGGGTAAGACTCCTAAATAGGTTCACAAATCAACTTCAAATTAACAGTGTACTAATGAGTAATGAGATCATTTGGAATATTATCTTATTTAGAAAAAGATGAAAACGCATTTGAAGTTCTTCCGGGGGACTGGATCAAAGTTCGACACAGCAGCGGATTGCCACTTTATCTTCATCGACCAACCCGTGTTTGTACTTTAGCTAAACCGTACTACCTTGGTCCTGCTTCTGTTAGAGTAAGTAAAATTAGCTCTACAGTTCTCTGACTTAACTATGCATTATATAATGTATATTTTAAAAAAATACTTGCATTTTATTTTAGCGTCATTCAGTGCCACTCAGCGCCATTCCGTGTTTAGCCTACCGTAAGGGATTGGACAAAGAAGTGAAAGACAAGGTACTACTGGAAGAACAAACCAAAGAGTTGGAAACTCCTCAAGAAGCTGATGTCCCTTCCGAAACCCCTGGGGTCAAGAGTTCAAGTGATGTATGTGATAAGCTTGCTAAGAAACTGCCATCGCCTGAGGCAGAGTCCATTGCTGAGAAGGTGAATTTGTTGAAAAGGAAATTGGAGTTGGGGGACCCGTTATCCGACAAAACCAAACGGGAAAAACAGGAAAAATCGAATCCAAGTGATGGTCAATCTGAGGATAAGCCTGTTAGTGAGAACGCATCTAGTGAAAATGACAATGGAGGGGAATCCAAGGAATCTCAAAAGACGAAAGAGAACCTGTCTGAAGAAGCTGGTGTGGTGTCTGAAAATAATAAATGTAAAGGTGCATCAAAACATCTGAAGAAGACTGAGGTGCCAATGACTGTGAATGGTGCCAATGACTGTGAATAAGCGATTAAACAACAAACGAGCCGGTGAAAGTGTTCCGGGCAATAAGACTTTAATTCCACTGGCGAAAGTAGAAACCGCACGAGAAAATGCGTCTTTATATTCAGTACCCCCACTGGAATTAAGAGAATACTGCAAGGCACTTTTTAGGTTCTCTGTGGTGGAATGTAAACGATTTAAGTAAGTACACAAGAACATAATTTGCAATTATCACAAGATCGATTGGAGGATACCCGAATATTTTTAAAGGTAGAAATGATAAATATTCGTTTAATTTTGTAGAACGTGGAGTGCTAGACGAATGCACTCTAAAGAGCAGAAGCGAAAACAACTTGAAAGACCGACATTGCCGGATAATGCCCAAGTCATTAAATTTTTTGATCTTAGTGAATGCAAAGGTATAATTATTGTTGTCAGTTTATTGTATTTTTTTGACTATTCATGTGTTCTCATAAAACGATGTACTTTTTATTTGCAGGTGGAGAAGAACAAATGGCGAAAAAGTTCAATGATTACGTGTTCAGGGACATCTAAACGGGAACAAAACGGAGCCTGGCAGTGACTTTGATATCACAGAGGTAAGATATTCATTAATGGTAGCACAGAGATCCTTATTTCTAACAAAACTTAAAAGTCATAACTTTTATTAAAATGTGATGATTAAATTATTTGCAGTACTTTCAACAAGTCGGGATGAATGACGTGCGAATTGCTAAGTTGTGTGCAAGCGTTAGCGAGCCGTCGCCGTACACGTTACTCTTGACATGCCTTCAAAGGTAAGTGATGAGAACTTTGACCCTTAATCTTAACATAGCATGTGCACTATTAACTATTGAGGTTGTGTGTTTTTATTTTGGATTACAGAAACTATGGACAAAGTGGTAGTACAGGTGTGCAGTTTGATATGATGCCTGCTGATTTATCGAAAGGAAATCCACCCAATCAGTTTAAGATGAGTGCAGGCAAGGAAACGGTTATAGTTACCGCATCTAATAAACGGGAAGGCAAACAGTTGGCATCACAGCTACTTTTGTCGGTATAGAAAATAAAAGATTTGATATGAATTATTACATAACCATTTAATCTACATGTATGGCATAGTAGCTTGTGTAATATTGTAAGTAATTAATTCCTTTGTTTTTTTCAGAAACTGCATCCCCACATCAGAAATTTTGGTGCATTCATTAAAATGTACGGAAATGGCTCTATTAAAAGTGTCAAGGAGAAGAAGCAAGAAGAACAGCAAATTACAACTTTACAAAGTAAGGCATCCGCAAACTCTCCAAACTGGGCTATTTTGGATAAGTTGCGTCAGGAAATGCAGAAACTTGCTGAGCAGGAAAAAGTCGAGAAAGACGGTTTCGCTAGTAGTCCTAATGATAGTCAACCTTCTCCCTCCATCTTCTCTGTGGAACATCCTTCTTCAACATCTATCACCGAGCG
>JAHZMV010004355.1:0-22596 GCA_027743765.1 Coecobrya sp. COE2 | reverse complement strand
ATGTGAAATACACGCTGACTGTTTTTGGTGATACAATTTTGTTACAAATTTTCTAATTTAAAGCATAGTATATCCCACTTTACTTTCATTTCATCTCTTCTTTCCTTCCTCGTTTCTTGGAAGGGAGCAAAACGAAAAATGCTTTACAAAAGTATAAATATAAAGTCTCTTTGCCCGATATCTAGTGTCCCTATAACTCTATATATGTGTATACATAACCAACAGCCCACTCTTTCATTCAAGTAAATACATGTCGTGTGTGTGATGAACTCAAGTGCCAAAATCAGAAGAGGTTCGTTTGTTTACTTGCTCTCATGAAAACTAGATTCAAATACAAGACAACAATGATAAAGCATGTTATAGAATACTAATAATAAGAGAGATGTGGAAACGTTATTTGCAATGATACTCCAGATCCAGAACTTAAAAGGAACATATTATACATACATGATTGCGTATTTTAGTGTACATCTGTGAGTGTGTCTCTGTCGACGTTTGACTTAACGCCATGAAACTGTCCTATTTTCCACTATATTGCATACAAATGAATGAATACTAACACAGTTTCGAAGAAAGGACATTCACTGTTTGTGATAATACCTATATAAATATATATATCAGCATCTCTAACAAGAATAGGTAGTCAGCTTCATGCAATAAATACTAAATTTCGCACAAAATTTGTAATTTTCACTGTGCAGCTGAGCCTTTTCTTTGCAGCTGAAGAAAGCAATTCCCTTTTTTATTCCTTCACACACTTTATCAAAAAGACCTGATTAAATTTTAACATGCAGTGCACACCACCTCACTTGTCTCGGCGTGAAAAGTTAAATAGCAATAAAAAATGAAACAATTTTTTAAAACTGTCGGTGTCTGAATTGTGAAAGGAATGAAGAGAAAACACTGCTGTCACACAAAAAAGACGACTCTGCTCCTGTTTCATGAGAAAAGTGGTGATACGTCACTCATCCCCGGTTGTTGCGTCCTGCATAAAAGATTTCCCGTGTACAAATGCGCACAGTGGTTGTTTGTTCAGCCATCAAAGTTGTTAAGCAAGCATTACGTGAATGGTATAAGTATACATTGTGACTATATATAGCGTCTTTCCGGTTACTTTTCTTGTGTGAAGTATATAATTTTCTTTTGAAATAAGAAGAGTACATAATATGGTGACGGGAGTTTAGTTTATATAGTCGAATTTAATTACGGAAATGACTAATATTAGTACAACAACTACAATTTCTGAACTGTCTTTCCACTTTGACTCCTTTTTCTTTTATGATTTTAGTGCAAATGTATAAACACGGAAGAGAAAAACAGACTTATTCGTTGCTTCGAGTATTTTCTGGGATTCGTCTTCTTATTTTACATTTCTTCTTAAAATCTGTCTTTACGTTCTTCCCTACACGTTCTTTCTTCTAGCTTTCAGAGAAAATTAGAATGAGCAATGATAGAAGTTGTTTGTTTCCCCTTTTCTTCCTACAATTTCTTATATTTCGTAATTTCTCATTAAAGCATTTTGACGTCGTGATGATGATGATGATGTGAGCACGAGCACCAGTAGAAGAGGTTAGAAGGATGATGCCCTCGGAAGGGGAGAAAACTATTAAGTATTTTATACACTACTAAACATAGTCACTAGTTTACTGCAGACAAACTAACGGAGTAGGAATACATGCAATTTACAAATGAATTGGTGACTCCTGTCACTGTGACAAGCTCGATCCGGCTGTCACATTGAAAGTGAAAACGCTTTCCTATTTAAAAAAACTCCGCTGAGGAAAAAGATGATTTGTCATTTTGATTTCCACTTATCACGTTCAGTTTTGCTGTATCATATATACACATAGTTATATGTGCATACATATACGTACATAAAAATGACTACTCCTCTTTTTTCGCCAGTGATCTGACTCCGTCATCACACTAACAAGTATGCTGCTATGTACGCTGCACTTGCTTAATTTGAACTTAATTGTATTTTTCTGGTGAGAATGAAACATACTTTATGAAAGAAATTATGTAGGAAGAAAGAGAAAATTCTAAATAAATGAAATTGGATTTCTAAGAAAAAGGGATACAATTTTCCAAAATGGTATTTATTTGTCTTCCTATACCTAAAATTAAACAATAAAGAAACTTTCTAAGTAATGTGTGCATCACCTCACAGTTGTGTACATGGTGGTGAGCCTTACATTTGCGCTGCTTTTACATTAAATAAATATATGCAATGCTTTTAATCAACTTGATGTCATTTATTAGGCGAAGAAAGCCTGCTCGGCGTAACTTTTCACGTAAACTTGCATTCTTGGTTTTCTTTCTCATTTTTTTTCTTTTCTCCCTAGTTTACAAGTTGTAAAAACCAATCTCTGCAAAGTACATTACGAAATAGCCTGTAGCAATCAAAGTTGCATCGCATTGCATTTCATTTCACATTTCATCCTGTGTGACGTTTATATTGCTTTCCCTTGCGCCTCTCTAAACGACTCCGTTTACGTTTTGTACACCATCACAGCATGCTGGCATCGTGTAGCCGCTATCATCACTAACCACCCACCCCTCTTTCCTTTCTCCTCATTTTCACTCCTCGCTTGGTACAGAGAAATAAAAATGAAAAGATATCCCATTTTTATCATTGCACATCATTATTTAGCCTGTTACAACGATATTTTGTACAGAAATATGTCATCATGTTTCCCAAGTCTTTTTCTTCTTTTCTTTTCGGTGTTCTCCATTTTCTCCCTTGATGGTAATAATAATCATAATAATATTCCCTTTCCGCAACAGTAGCAAAATATGAAGGGAGAAAAAAAAGAAAAGGGAAGGAAGTACTTCCCTATCATCTTTGCAACCCTACATTGCGTTTTGCTACCGCTTATGTGTATTTCTTACCCCATCTATCCTATTATTATCATTCGTATGATGATGAGACTGCAGATACACACATACAAAACATTACATTTATTCTTTAATACTCCCTATTCCCTATTCTTCTTCTTCTTGTTCACTGTAGCTGTTACACAAGCGGAATCCGTTTTTCTTGGCAGATCACAGAACAGCAGAGGGTGAAAATCTCGACCAAGAATCTTGTTTCGTATTTTTCTTTGGCTCATGTACCAAAAATGAGAGAGACGCTGAGTGGGAGGTCATAACAATATCCGATTCCATTTTACACAATATTTCCACGGTATAATATCATCTACCACCACTACCACCAATGCTATTTGCTTCTGTGTTTCTCCCACATTTTATCTTCTTTTTCTGGCACAACAGACCAAAGAAATGAAGATGATGAGCGTATAAAATTTGAAATACATTACAAAGACAGAAAGAAAGAAGAGAGAAATACAGATAAAATTTGTTACACAAGACATGACACTACATCATATTGCGTACATACATGCTGAGAATGTTGTAGATAGGGGAATACAAGGCCCATTGCGACTCTGTGATATCAAGATGCTGATGTGTATGTTCCTTCGAATTGGTACTGCATGGAAAACATATTAGATAGGTATTACGCATTCTTTTATCTGTTTTCTACTTGTTTAATATTCCCCTTTTTCTTCTCGTTAAAAAGAGCATCTAACTCACAAAAATATTATGATGAAAGGCTAGAATATGGAAACACGGAGTTTTTGGGCTTTTTCCTGGTTCCTTTTACTGATGATCTCTGTCTGTGTGGAAAAAAGGATGCACTTTGTCTCATTTTTTCCTCTTTTTAACAACAAAGCAGTGCAATATGGGTGTAGTTGAAGGAACTCCCTTTTTCTTCGGTTTCACTCAAATCAAAGCATGTCTGTATCGTCCCGTTAGTTACTATTATTAAACCTAAAAATGCATCTACCATTTCATCTTCTTTTCCCAACAAAAATGCGACAAAAGAGCAATGCATTATCTTTATTAGTTACACCATCTGTAAATTTGTGTTGTATACCACACAGACACACAAGTTGCAAGTGCATCCAAAGAAGTCACTTCACAAGAGATAGAATACAGACAACACGCTCCACTTGTACCGCCAACCGTATACGATTTCTGTTCTTTATATTGAAACGGCAAGATTCAGGTTCATGTGTCACCGTTATCAGACATAAAGGTAGGTAGTAAATGTATACTCATGTACACAGATCACAGTTAGGCATAAAGGAAGATGTTTTCGTTTTAATAATGAATCTCAATACTATGAAGCATGATAGTTATATATACACACGCAGTTCATATAAAACATACACATTGAATGTTACAAGGTACATGGGAGGGAAGTCATAATAATTCTTATGCGTTTGTTACGGATCCTCCAATTTTCATGGTGAATGGACATTTTTTCACATGAGAACACACTAAGAGAAATGAGCAACCAGCCCTTCATTCTCCAGCGCTCCGTGAATTCTACACATTAAAAAACTAAAAAATGGGCTTTTTTAGGAAAAAACTAAAAGCGAAACAACCAAGAGATCCTGTAAGTCTGTTTAGGTCCTTCATATAAAATAGTTAAGTACGCTCAGAAAAGAGGAATGAGTAAAATATATCACCACTACCACTTTATTTTTGCCTCTATATGAAAATAAACCAAAACTAAAGTTGGATCATGAAGCGTGACAAAGTTAGCTTTCAGAGATACCGAGTTACTAAAACATAGAGAAGTAGTTCATAGGATGATGTTGATATGATCGTTTATATAATAATGCACATGCATAATACATAAATGTATGAGCATGTTAAAAAGCAACACACAGCAGCAACGAAACTAACATGTAAGAGAATCTCGTAGAAAAAAAGCAAAGTAGAATGAATGAATTTTTCTTTGGGTATATACCAACTTTGTGGCGGTTGACTGCACTCAATTTATGTAGGTAAAGCAAAGTAAGAATACGTGTACTTTTCGTCTCTCTCTTGCCGACTTTTCACTTGACTCGGGAGCAGGGAAAGGGAAAGAGAAAAAATGACGACAACGACGAAGAGTTAAGGATGGGAATGATATGATGATGATATGGAGGTACTACATTTGAAATTCATTAAAAATTCATCACATAAAATATTTTTGTATGCTATCCTGAAAAACGCCCAAGAGTTTTCCAGTTATTTATCATTTCTGTGGAGCTTTTCTCTCAAGAAAATGTTAGAAAATATAAAAATAGGGCTCAAGACAAGGAGGATTCTCTAAGGTCTGTGGTTTTCATACTTTTACGACATGCATTTGCTCATTGTTCGTGCTAAAGTAATACATTCAACTAAGAAATGTCTTCTATATAACATATTGTTATCAGAATTACACGTTTGAAGATACGGAATTTTTATTTCATCTTGGAAAGTGTTATTATGTATATGTATTTACCATCTTTTCAAGAAGAACACAAAAAGTAAAATTTTGTACATTACTCCCTGAAAACTGTGACAGATTTTTAGTTAATGTATCCAGAATCTAGAAGATGAAAGAGAAAATGCGCGTGAAAAGTGGTTACAATGAGAAACAAGTTGTTTTAGTGTAAATTTATTAATTGATGAAATACCCCACACATGAAGAGGTCATATAATATGCTTGAAGCAGAATTTATTGCTGAGAAAAGTTTAACACGATTGTCACAATTTACAAAGAATGAAAAATTGGTTTTTATAAGCCATGGTAAAATTGTGTTTTTCTTCTCTTCGTCACAAACTGAATAATATGAAACTTCTTAAGGAAGGAGATGAACAACCAAAAATAAGGAATACAAAAGTAATAAAATATCGTTCCCTGTTTGTGGTTTTGTGCAAAAAGTGTAGACTCCAAATAGGTACCTATGTTGAAAACACGCAACCTGCAACGAACTACAGACGACGCTGTTGATGAAGCGAAAACAGCAGGAATTATGAGGAAGCGCTATTTAGAACTTTTTTTTACCAAAAGTCGACGTTCAAAACGTAGCAAAAATATAAAAGATGGCCGGAAGAGGAGATGAAAGGAAACATTTAGAGATGGTTTTTTTGGATGTATTGTTATCGTTGTTGAACAACACGGCAAAAGGGTCGCAAACAATTGTGGAAATGTTTAGATTAGTATTATGTGAAATAGATTTTACATGTATACGCTACAACCTTGCACATTCTTAGGAAAAAGAAAAAGGCTATACCCACTGGCTCCTGTCTACACTCATTTCATCATCACAACGACCATGATCTTGTGGGTTAGTTTAAATGTCAACCCCTCCGGTTGGCCTGATTACTTTCGTTGTCTGGACAGAAGACAATATGGGGAATCTTCGGCTGAAAGACTGAAAAGGATATTGAGTACGCAGTGCTACGTTAGCAAAGGGACTCCCTATTAAGGAGCATGAGTCATTTCAATGATTATTGAACGTCAGCAGCTGAAAAATTATTACTCTCATTGTTAACATTGCGGTAAGCATTATGATGTAAGCTGTGAATAAACATAAATTTATCTCTGGATGTAAGTATAAACTAACTAAACAATATATTATTTATGTACTTTCTTGGAAAACGTACCCAACCTTTTTGAAAGTCCGCCATCCTCCAAGTTATGACAGCATTACTATTACCGCTGTCATCACTTGCATAATTTGGCTAAACCTATTTTGCAGAGCCAATCTTAAAGTTATCTAGCAGACATGAATTTCAGCATCAGTGTAGCAAAGCAAATCTGCTTATTGGAAGGATATTACAGTGTTTCTCATATTCTCCTCCATACACCACATCCCTATACGAATAAAAGCTCAAATTATGAAACAAACAATGTCAGCAGAATATAACAAACCGCCTGTCATCTAATAAATGTACATTCTAACTTTTCACTTGTGCAGCAAAAAAAGAGGTAAAAATATGGTTTGGACATTGCCATCATCGACCTACCTCTATCATCATCATTACGACTTTCTTTCATAAAAACTGTGTAGCTTGTTAGTTGGCAAGTTACCGGCTACAATTGATACAATTTACGTCAAAAATTCCTGCTCTTAAACTGGACGTTTTTTTCTGTAGCATGCTACACTCTTGTCTGTCACACACAATAGTATGTGCTGAAGAAAAGCAAGCAATAGCAAAAGTTAGACAAGAAACGACTTTGCTCATGACGTAAAAAATGCAACGCATTTCAATTTCTTCTGATCACAGCATTTGATGTGATGAGAATGGCACTCGATGGTGAAAGTTAGCCATGTTCTGAGTCTCATGATAAAAAAAACCGAGAAAGTGACTTGACGCTACCTTCCGTTTGATCATTCTGCTTCTGGTAGTTTTCCATAAGATATTTTCGTATAAACAAGTTTGATTGCGGAATATTGTCTTACGTAATCGTGTCGTGTGGTGGTGGTATACCGAGTATCCTGCAGAGTGTGCAGTACTTATTTGTTTTTTACAAACTTTCCCCCTTTTGAACTTCAATAAAGTTTTCCCCAAAAAATGCGGCATGTTCTTTGTGTATGCTTCTCATTTTCTTGGTGATATTAACACGTGTAACCTCAACAAGGAAGTGACTTAGCAGAATCCTGAAAAGGAAAAAGTTAGTTTTTCGTCCAATGAAAATGGAGAAAGGGTCCTTTATAGCGAAAGAGGGATTATATAATGTCAAGAAAGGGAAGCTTGTGTGATGTTGCGATCTGGGAAATATATTTATATTGTTTCTTTCAAGATAGTTTTAAGTGGAAGAAAGTGCCAGCAATTTTTCTTGGCTGAGAGCACAGATGTGACACATGATGATGAAGTATTATCATGACTTGTTCTAGCGATTTTATTGTTTTTGGTGTATATACAGTATACACTATATATATGGCTTTGTCTTGTTTAACTGCATGAAGAGTTGAAGAGTGACTTTACATAGAATGACTTCACCAGAGGCTATAAAATACGGGTCTGCAATGTGGTTTAGAGGGGATAAGCTGAGTGTTGGTCTGTGTAGACGCGTGCGACAAGAAAATAAAAACAACGAAAATGACTAATTGAGTTTCACCCTCTAAATTACTGTTTTTCCATATGCCTAATCACGGAATTAGAATTGGAATGCAGCAACAAACCTTGAAAAATCGTTTAGGGGAAATGGCAATTATAATTGAAAAAGCATAACAAGAATGTCAGACTAGAAGAATTTTAAGAATTGTTTAAATGATTTAGAAACTGTTATCGTTTGTACGTGACCGTGATCTTGAAATACCCCGTCAGGATGCTGCACGAGCCACAGCATTGCTCTCCAAACATTTTTGTAACCTCTATCCATTCCAATCATTTATTCTCCTTGCTTGATTTTTTTCTTTTTCTTGTGCCTGGCTCACGATGGCTCTTATGGTTGCGTAAGTGGATGACATCCGAAAGGGGGAACTGAATTGGATAAATAATGAGCCCCATACCCAAACAAACTAAAAGGGTCTTCTTCGACCATAAGTAATCACAGAAGGAAAAAATAATGTAGAAATGAACAAGAAAGGGAATCTGATCTATAAAGCTTTATGAGCAATCCACTCACAAAGATTATCCATTTAACACAAAGTGAAAAAATTGTCATGCTTTGCCTGCCTGCTTGTCTAGTTTTCCGATAAATACGTTGAGAATATCTTGTTACTCCATTAATCATTTCCACTGTGTCCTACGTTTTCTTTGTATAAATGAGCATTCGGCAATCCTTGGTAAAAAGAAGTGGAATCTTATGTAATACTATATTATCTACAGGGGTTGAGGGTGGGTGGTGGAAAGGTAATATGTATACAACATTGGTGATCGGATCTTATGAAGGCATTGTAAATGGACAAAGCGTGCGGTCTTGGTCTTCTTAGGGGTTGCGGTCGTTTGTTTCTGGTCACTAGCATGTTACCACAAAAGTGTGACCAAGGATGATTTGTTGGAATTTCATTTTTCCACAATTCCAATGCATTTTTTCATATTTTTGTAATAAAAACAACCGACTTGGTGGGTTGAAATGGATTTTCATTTATTTGTACGTGTTCACACAATTTATTCTTAGCAAGCATCTAACCAAACCACCTCTCGGTCAAGACCACCCTCACTGAAAAGAACGAAAAAAATATTATGAATGAATGTAATGCATGTTACATATTTCTAGGACCAGTTAAAATGTGTAAAACATCAATAACGAGGCAATTTCACCAGCATTCTACGTAATGCAACGTACTTTATGAGATTAAAAGTTTCATTTCGACAAGGATAAAATGCATTACTGCTCGATGGCCTTCTCTCAAGAGAAATGAAAACTATTAGATTTCTTGCTTGAGTAAACTGTGACAAAAAAGGAAAATTGAAACAGTCGCATAATTTTTAGTGTAATTTTATGGAAAGAGAAGCTGTGAAATGTGAAATAAACCAAAGAGACATATTATTCCCGACTATCATTACGAGTGACGAGCATGTACCTTGGTATATGTCACAGGCAAAACCTTCGTACGATACTTACTTTACTACTATGTATGTTATTTTATTTAAAACTCTAAAAAATTCCTTACAAAGATGAATGAGCGAATGCCTAGAAAAGTTTCAGGAAATGAAGTCATATAAAATGAAGCTAGGAGATGACACACGGCGGTGGTGGTGGCTGTACAAAAAGCTCCAGAGAAACATATAACCCGGCTAACATCTTGTGTTTGTGCATTGCAACCCCAAAGCAGAAGAAAAAGTGATGATGCTTGGGGGTTGTCTGCTACAGCCTTGGATTGTGAGAAGACTCAATGCTACATATATAATCCCGGCTGGTTGTAAGGAAGAATATTAGAGAGGACGTTGTTCTTTCGGAGCATCCCAAAAATGAAATGAAATGAGGGTGACAAGGCTTCCACCATTTAATTTAATGAACCTCATAAAGTGAGCAAAAAACGCATAAAGTTGACTTGAGTCTTCTTAGCTGTTTATAGCCGTAGCTCTGGATAGAAGCAGCGTTAACAAAGATCTGAGAGAGGTATTATTACTCTTCTCATCCAATAGAGCAGATAGTCTGTTTTGTGTGTAAAATGAAAAATGAAATGTTGTGAACAAGAACACAGATAGCCAAATAAAGCGTATAAAAATCTGCTACTATGTATCGTGTCATGAGATGCGGTTATGTGTACATTCTTTAGAAAGGAATACAACGGCAGCCCAGCACGAGAGAACTTTTCGTGCTTTGCTGCCTGTCTTTTAAAATTCGCCTTGAACGATCCAAATCTGGAGTTATCTCTTGTCAGCCAAGCGGCGCTTTTGCCCTTTCTGTACGTGTATTTTACTAGCGAAACACATTATATTCCAGAAAGACAAATGACAGTTATTTAAAACGTGTAAGAGAGAGGAGTTTAGCTGGTTGTCATAAAAATCTTTTTCGTTCGTCATTCACCACCACAATTTTTAACTGTTCGTAGAGTTTTAGTAATATGTCATTTGTGTATAGTGTGTATGGGCGCTTCTTATATACTTACTTGTCAGTGTGTGTGGAGAAAAAAAAGGTTCCCGTTGAAAGTGCTTGAACAGCACAAAAAATGAAATGATGATGATGAGATAAAAGGTATATAGCGTAATAACAGTTTGACAGACCAGTTGTGAGTCAGTAAGCGACCGTTGTAATGCACTATTTAGCTGACAGGATGAGCAGAGCTTAGAACACGCTATTTTTATGTATATTACTTTTAAATAAGATAGTTTTTACGGGCGGATGTTCTAGGTTGAATCAAACAATGAAGTTTGCGTCCTAAGTAGATGAACAAAACGGTCCATATCATTCCAACAACAAAGTTACAAGGAGAGAGAGAATGTATGCAGCTTCATGATAGAATGGTGACCTTACTACAACTATGAAGCAACTGACAAGGCAGATTTTGACGATCAAGTCATTAAAATCTCCACTTTAAAAGTTGTACAAACTGATTTTCCAAAGTCATTTTTATAGGATACCCAATTTTGACAAGCTATAAAAGTGGAAGGCAACTTCCGGCCTATATGTAAAAGGAAATCTATATAGAGAGAGGGTAAATATATAAGGCTTAACATGAATCACTACATTTCAGGGTGTTATGACATTGTGTTACATGATACAATACGATAGATGCATAAAATGTGATCATGATCATCATCTGCAAAAGTAGTGCATTTATCTTAAATGATGAGGGGGCTTTGAAAAGTTTCAGTCATTTTATGCATGTATATGTAGCAGATACATAAGTTATTTCACATTTTTATTGTTCATGTGGCATACGCTGCATGTGATTATGTGATACATAAAAGTTGAAATTAGTATCAAACTAAAAATCTGATGCTGAGTAACCACTTCATTGTGTTTATTAGAGATACTTTAGCTTTTTATGTATGTACTATACAAATTGTTACTTAAGCCAATGTAATTTTCCTATTACATTGATCAGCCTTCTGGCGTTCTTCGTCAACTCTATGTATCTTTTTTCTAACCGAAGCAAAAGAGGACAAAGGCTGAACTGCTTATACTTCTTATAATGTATTAGATCAGATACATTCTGTTGTGGAAAATTACTAATAATTGTGGTACAAAATATCAGCCAACAAATTAGTTTCGGGAATTTGGATATCAGTTTAACAATTGGACACTTTCTCTATAAACTTCTTGCATTTTCCATATATAATTGATCGAATGAATTTACACAACATGCAGTAACTTTTATAACATTAAAAAGTTGTTTGTTGATTTTTTTCTTCCTTTTTCTCAAATCTGGTGACTTAAAGCATTAAGTTTGAAATACAAACTGGCTTGCCTATTAAAAATGTTTATGAAAAGCTAGTTTGCTCTTTCTTAGTAAAAAGGCCGCCGGAAGAAGTTTGCTTTCTCTCTCTCTCTCTCTTTCGGCATCTCTCTGTTGTTGTATATCGCTATCGCTCTCTCTTCCTTCTCGAAGCAAACTTATTCGGGTTTGATTAACTCAAGTTATTAAGGAAGTTTCCACGTAAGCGGAGGTAGTTAAGGGCAAAATCCAATATCAGATAAGTTTTTCATCTTGAATGAATGAAACAAACTACTAACGACTATCTCTTGTAGCACACAACAGGAGAAGGAACTATCACACCGAAGACCTACCACACAGCCACAACAACACAGCAACCATCAAGACCTTTTTAATATCGTTGGAAAGTGAGAGAAAGTATTATTAGGAGACAGATAGAAAAAGAGAACAGCGTAGTAAAATCATGGGCTGGGTGTGTATGTGTAGTCATTGTGTAGTTCCCTGATAAAAAATGCAGACAGCCTCTCTCATGCCAGCATACCTATAAACACACAGGAAGTTTTGTAGGGAAATATATAATCTCAATACAGCAGATGGAAGCGAGGCGGGCACCTTTCCCGAATTTACTTTTAGTGGAGAAGGTGGATTAATGAATGAAAATTAAAGGATGATACTGAAAAACTCGACATGAGAGGAGAGAGAAAAAGTGTATTCCATTCCACATTCCATTACTTTGAGTCGTATCAGTTCCCAACAACAACAGCAGCCATACCTCTTTTTCCCTTTCATCCACCACCACCACTCTTCTTTTTCTACTACAATTACACAATTTAAGCACCCAGGGCTTTTTCTAATACTTTCCCTTTTCCATCCGTACTTGGATATATAGCGACAGTCAGCGCGCCGTTCCTTATGATGGTGATGATGATGGTGAGGCGGTGAAAAGTGAAAATCTATTTTGCAACTTTTCACTTGGTTTAATTTTCTATCTCGTTTCTCTTTTCGTTGTCGCCGTTATGTTGCTTACATCATTTACTATAATAAAATGCTTAGTGTGTGTGTGGATGTGTGCTCGTATATCCCGATCCGATAGGATCCATTTCATTTTGAGTAATCTATGCAGCTGCTTCTGTTGAATGTTAAAAACCAGGTCATTTCGATTCAACCCAGCAAACCAGTCAGGCTATATGTATGTAATATTATGCTCTTTTGCTTGTGTGTGTCTGCTTTCTTTTTGCCTGCAACATACTCATCTGAATATAAACAAGAAGTTCGAGAGAGAGAGATAGAATGGATGAATGTGAGAACATGACCTGATGAAAGTGTGAAAACATGAAATATGTATAGATTCTAGTTGGTGCTTTGCTACTAACATCCTATATACTAGTATTAGTAATAGTGGTAATAGTAGTAGTTACTACCAAGATAGATAATAATGTATACCTATACATTTAACACTTCAAATAAAATGTCTCCGGACACTTAAAACTTGTTTCCTCGTTCCCTCTCTAGAGAAAAAGCAAACAAGTTGAGCTAAAGTGTTATGTATACTTTTACTTTTACACCGTGTTCTTTCCTTCTAAAATTCATTTATTCTCACAAAGTGAAAAGAGAGAGAGCGCGAGAGAGAAAGGCAAGGAAGGTTTTTCACAAACTGGAGAAAGTGCGAAAAAGAGGGAGAGTGAAAGGGAGAAAAGTAAAAACTTTTTTGACACCACTGAAAAGAGTAAACAAGAATATTGAACGTTTGTAATGGTAACTTGAAACTAGTAGGACAAATATCACACTTTCTCATTGACTAAAAGTGTGTTGTTTGTTGATTTAGTAGCGAGAGAGAACTGGGTTGTGTGGGAGGAAAAGGTGGAGCAGAGCAGGATGTAATTTTATTTCCCGATCGGTTTTCTGTCTCTTTTTTATAGTCTTTTGTTTGCAGGGTAAACTGATTATTACCAGTAAGTCTATGAGGTAGGCAAAAATAGTTATTGTGACATGTACAAATAGTTTATGTGGCATAATTTAAAAAAAACACAACATAGGATGCCTGTAGATGCATGTATTTGGGTCACTCGCTTTGGTAGTAGGTGTGAATCAAGTATATCATTTGGAAAAAGTTTCATTTATAAAATTTTACAGTTGAAACAAAACATGGATCTATATAGCTTTATTCTTTGAAACGCTTCGTTGGAGAGATGGGCGTGTATGGAATGGAATGTGAAGTAGAGAGCATGCACTAATGGTCCAAGGAATACATAATACTTTTTAGCAGAACATATTTTAATTTTAATCAACAACCCAAAATTCGTTAACTTAACTAACAACAATATAAAAGAAACAATTTATCAAACCCGGTGAAAGCTTGCGCTATAGCGCGCTATCTTTGTTTGAGTGTACTAACCAGCTTTCTTACAATTCTTGCCCGAAATGCATCATAGCCTTCAGGATTTTCCTTGCATACTCGATAATTTTGAATAACATCACATAAATATGATCCTGGACTACCATCTCCACAGTCGTTGTTATTCTGACAAATGCAATTGTCAACCAGACCACAATGCTCTGCATAAGAATCCATTGAAGATTTCTTAGTACCAAATCGAAGTCTTCGTCCAAAATCGTTCAGGAAAACGCCCCGTGGATCAAATTCTTCCATACGTCTAATAAAAGTAGGCAAGTGCGGGTATTTTTCAAGGAGTATTGGCTTCTGGGTGTAAAGGGCACCGTTCTTGCCCCAATGTCCCCGGCCACCATGTTTGCTTATCTATTACCGGGAAATCATTAGTGAAATGAGAAATGTAAAATAGTCCACAGTTAATGTTTCAAAGTATATTATATGTCATATCTATACGCATCCTCTAGTTGGGAAAGTAAATGTAAGTAAAAGTAAAGTTGGCTCACCAGAGCTTGTAACATAGCCTGGCTTGAGGATAAACCAAGGCTTGGCTTATTAAATCGGTCTTTACGAGGAACGATAACCCACTCAATTACAACTGACGGACGATCACTATTAATTGTAAGGAGACCATCAGAAGCAGGAAGAAATCTAAAATATATTCCTGTTAGTGGGAACTCGATAGGGAATTCGTTCAGAATTGTCCTTATAGTATTTATAGCTCCTTGAAGTTCTGTCAATGGAATGACTGCTGCATACTCAAATTCATATAATGAATCATTTCCATGCTGCCAGGGGCACTCTATACATCTATTTCCAGACATTCGATGACTAAAACCAATTGCTGGATCGCAAAGGGTTTTCCCGTCTGCAGTGAAAATGGGACTTCTACCTGGAACTTTCTGGTACATTGAAAGCTTGACTAAATTTTGAATTGTAAAATATCCCAAATGATCCCTGCCAATTTGCATTTCTTCAAGGGCTTCGGCAAGTGGTTGGATTATAGAATGAGATCCTTCTGTAATAAAATATGTTTGACAATTACCCTGTGTAGATAGCGGAACACGATGGCCCACGGACATAATTACACTTTTTGCAGTGGGAAACCAGAAAAATTGGAGACGTTCAGCAGACTTTGCAAGGTTCAATATTTCATTTCCGTTCCAAAGGATGCTGTCCGGTACAGGGTAATTTTGAATGTGCAATTTGTGTTGTGGGATAGTTGATACTGTAATTTCGTACAAAATTCCCAAAAGACCGAGATGAGCTCGAAATGCTCTGAGTGTCTCCCTATCACTGATATTTCTCACTTTCCCCAATCCATCAACTACGACAACACGCACAACTTGATCGGATAGTGATGCCGGTTTCTCAAAGCTGGTTCCATGCGCACCAGTTCCTATAAGGCCACCAACTGTTATCCCGGGATATGTAGGAACGCCATATACAGTGCGACCGTTTTCATGAAGACGTTCCAGAAAACTTTCCATTGTTGAACCAGCACCTACTGTAGCAACCTCTGTGTCTGGATCGTATTTGAAACTGTTGATTCGCTGCAGGTTGACAGGGATGCCATCTGTGCAAATTATGTCGGTTCCCGAATGACCACGGCCAAGGGCCTTCAAAGTGGAATTATTGTTTAGAGCCATTAAAACAATGGCTTGAATTTCTATTAAAGTTGTAGGTTGCAAAGGTTCCTGAGCTGCGTCGCATATTACCCCTGCCTGGAATGTGGTGTACATGTATCTGGATAATGATGATAAAATGCTATAAACTATGAACTGGATTTTATTTAACTTCATTCAAAGACTACAAATATATAATAATTTTTATGATTACCTTGTCCTTTGTCCTGCAGCAATTTGAAGCATGCCATTTATGAGTGCTGCTAATAAGATGAGTACAATTTGTACGATCATCCTGGTCATATTTTAATTATCCTAACTTAATTTGCTAGGTTGAAAAGATTATATTTTTATAGTACTTGTGTATATACGCTAAATATATAGTAAAATGTACGTGCTGTAGATCATGTTCGAAGTGCTTGGTCCGTCTTGTTGTGTTACATGTCCCTTGATGAATGGGAACAAGATAACAGATTACCTTCCCAATTTAAAATGTTAAAATGTGCTATGTTGTATGTGTATTTAAAGATCGTGAGCAATTCTCACTGAGGACTATGGTTAACAAATGCCTTTTGGACTAACTGTATGCTGTTGTTGATTCAATGAACGACTTAATGAAATAATTTATTGAGAATACCACAGCTCATAAAGTTATACCTACATATATTTACTGCTAATTTCGTTATCTTAAAGATTCGCCAGCTTTTAGTAATGGATGGAGTAATACCTATATAGTGTAAAATTTGGCATTTTAACATACATTTGTCATTACGGATTTACTTAACTCCTTAGCTGAATTCCTTGTTGACAGTTAATAGCTTAACTTAAAATGTATTGTACCTGCTTCTGGTGTAGCTAATAATAATTATTAATTCACTTATTCATTCAGTATTCATCATTTACTCTTTGTCGTTTTGCTTAAATTAAAAATGTTGATGCTGCTTCTGTAGGTATTTAGAAGGTTGTCTTCTCCGATAAGTTGATAACTGATTCATATAGCGTGAAACAATGTTTTCACAATGACAAACAACACGAGCTACGTAATGTTATATGAATTCTTCTGAAGAGCCTACCAAATTGCTCTCTTTATTATACCTTCATCGTGATTTGGTAAGGCTTCCTGGCTAAGGACTACAATTTTAATTCATGCAGAGTTCAATCGTAGACGTCTCAACATTAGACGCTATACGATTATCATGAATTCTAAGATAAGGATTGTATCAGGCGTGAGGTTGGCAATCTAATATTATTGGTTTCTTTCAAGATCTGCGCAAGGGTATAGATTAGTACTGCGTAGGTACCTATTTGGCGGATGTGCTCGTTTGTTGTTGGTATATAATATTTCGTTAAATACAAGCGTAAAAGATAGAACGCCATTTATTGGCAAGGAACAATAATTGGATAATGCTTACAATGAAGGTTCATTCAGCAAAAAACGCTTCTTGCAGATGACGCACACAGTACGAACAAAGGAAAATATGCATGCAAATAATAATTATGCTCTGCTCTACTATACATTATAAAAATCATAGCTGTAGGTATTTCCTCTATAATGCTAAATGATAATAAACACGTTTATTGCTGTCAGCAGTAATGTACTAAAGTCATTAATTATTAATACATTTGTTGAAAGGCTAATTATTAGGTAAGAAATCATTGACCGTTGCGGTTCATCGGGTACATTAAAATCTCTCAATAAAATGCTCACACGACATGCGTCGTCTTTGATAATCATCAGCCATTGTCATTGTACCTTACAAACACTTTTGTAGGTCGATACATCATGTTTTCACAAGAAATAAACTTAAACTTGTACTCAGATAAGATTTTTACATGATAGACTGTTGTGGATTTCTTACTGTTACAATGTTTATTTTGCTATAATTATGTATCGTCTAAATTGGGGAAATAAGATGTTTCCTACTCTTTATAAACGTAACTGGTAAGTACAACAACAAATGATATATTTTTTGTTTTCAATGACATAAAAGAACATTTCAGCATAAGAAATGACCTTCCGTACAAGTCCTATATTTGTGTCCTTGGGACAGCGGATATTACTCCATTTATATGTTACAAGTTACATCCTTAATATTACAAAATTACAGTTGTATAATATAATATGTATGTACAAAATTGCAATTAATTGTAGCAATTGATCTAGCACAGAGCTATAATATAATAGGTATATTAGAGTTTCGCGAAGTGGTTTTGTTGATTTTTGAAAAAAACTTTAATCAAAACAAAAAACCAACTGGCCGGTTTAGTACTGGCAGTGCAATGAGTACATTTCGTTCGTTTTACTTACAATTAGTATGTACGAATTATATAAACTAGGTATATGTATGCTTTTTAAAGTGACATTCAAGGAGAAGTTGTGGTGGACTGACATGATACATAATGCCCCATTTTCATTTTGTTCTGACGGCATTTGGCTTCATGAATTCCCTGGGTTTTGCTCCTGCAGACGAAGGTAGCCGTGGTGGACGGTTATATTGTCCATTTCCTCTCTGTGGCATATTATTAGACTGTGGAAGGGCTGGATAAGGTTTATAACTAGGTATACCTATGTATGCTTTTTAAAGTGACATTCAAGGAGAAGTTGTGGTGGACTGACATGATACATAATGCCCCATTTTCATTTTGTCCTGACGGCATTTGGCTTCATGAATTCCCTTGGTTTTGCTCCTGCAGACGAAGGTAGCCGCGGTGGACGGTTATATTGTCCATTTCCTCTCTGTGGCATATTATTAGACTGTGGAAGGGCTGGATAAGGTTTAACCATTTTATTGGCAAGAGGTGCTCGTTGTGCCTAAGAGATACGATGCCCTTTTAGCTTACTTTTTGCGTATGATGAAGAATGAGTTTAAATCTGGGGTAATCTATAATTAACCGTAAAGTTTTACCTTTGCCATTCTAGCCTCATATATCGCGTACTCATGTAACTTTTCCTTGTTATCTTTTCGTCGTTCATTCTCTATTTCCTCAGCAGTCATTTTATGGGATAGCAAAGCCTACGTATTAGAAATTAAAAATTTAACTGATGCATGAATAAAAAATAACTGGATGCAAAAAGTTTAGAAAGGTGAGAATTTGATAGGTTTGTATGAAATGAACCCTCGCAAGATTGTGAGCAACTTCTTCCTTTGTAATACGGTCACCCTGTCGCCAAGACTGTCGCTGGTATCCAGTGTGACGCGAACGCTGCCGCGGTACGCCCACATTGGAATTAAAACTGTAAGGTTTCTCGCGATGTATGGCCACCTTGGCAGTGTAATGCTCACCTTTTTTCTGGAAAATTTGTTGTCCAGATGAAATCATAACGACGCTAAGAAGAGCGTATACGATCGAGAGTTTTCCAGACATTTTGAAGTACTACCATCACCTTTTGCATGCGTGATTATTAAAGAAAATTAAAACCGCACTAAATAGGGTGGAACCTCTGAGTGGAATAATTGAATGTTCACTGTTATTGATCAACAAGGAATAAGGAACAAAGGGAATTTTTTTCAGCTTAGAAAGTTACCATGCGTAATTACTGAAATAAGTTCTCGACTGTCGACTCACGGTCGACTCAATCAATCAGTTTTCATAAAGTATCACATTTATTGAGAGATCACATAGTCCATCATTTCTTGTGTTTAATTGCACTAAATTGACTAAATACTACCAGTTTTATATCTTACATTAATAAAATGGACACCTAGCCTGTATAGTAATGAACGTCTCCAGGTTCATCAAATTGGAATTAGAGTTGAAACGGATTTAGGAAACAACACATTGCATACTTGAGTCTTTCCGTTGATGATGAGGGCCTTCCCTGAGAACTTCGCACCCATCTTGGTACATATAGCATTCATCAAGGTACACAAATAGCCCCGAGGAAGTTGCGTTCCCTCTGTACACATCAGTGACCTATTCATTACAGACAAAATTTAGTTCATGCATATTATTATAATTATTATTACTTTTATTATTATTCTTTACAATAATGCAACCAGGTCTATCTACAACTCAAGAATATCTGAAGTACCTGTAATATTCGTGTCGCACTTCCAAAAATTCCATTCTCTTGCTCTCTTTGAGTAGGAGCTGTGGTCACATATATCTTCAAATCTGGTCGTTTGCGGAGTAATACTTGATACCAGTACGCAGTTGTAGGAAAATCTGATCTCCCACCCGTTTCGCGACTTCCAATAATTAAAGGCACAGCCCAAACTACTTTTAAGGAAGGCATCAACTGTAAACTCATTACAGCTCGTTTGTGTATCTATCAAAATTCAATCAACACAAATTCATTAGAACTTAACAAACTTATTAATATGGTTTTAAAACAAGAACCAGATTCGCTTACAAAGGGATGTAATTTTAATTCGGTGACATTTTGTAAAGCTGATATTCCAAACATGAAGCCTGAGCTGCATTCAATGCTGTGATGAATGCGGTTCATTGAAGTTAGTGATCCAAATCTAATCAGCTCCAGCTTATCCAGATCTATCACGGAAATCATTTCAAATAAAAAAAGTTAGATATTTGCATGCATGATTAAACTACTCTATATAATGCTTAACTGATAAAAAATGAGTCACCTTTGAGACATAATATTGATGGGTCAGGACAAGACCTTATCTGTTCAGCCACCTTGTTCCGTGACGCAATGTCCAGTTTTGAAGCCAGCCTTCCTCGACTCGGTAAGCGCCAGATTCTTACTTTCTCCCAGATAAGCTCGTGACGACACATACATCGCAGGGGGGCAAACGATTGTAAGATGTTTCAATTCTTTAAAATACTGATACACGTGAAGTAGCACATCTTCCGATAAGTACCCAAATTCCAAAGTTTTAACTTTTATGAATCGTTTTGCAAAAACAAGAATAGTCGCTTCGTCCATAATAAACTCACATTTAAGATGTGCAACATTATTGTACATAGCAGTATTTTTGCTTTCAATTGACCAATTTTTCAAAGAATTTGTTATTGAAGTGTCGGCATTGGTAAGGGTAATTTCTGAATTGTCAGTAGCTTCCTCTATCCAGCAACTAGACTTGGGATTTCCTCTAAGTATCAACTTCTTTAAATTGGGCATAAATTTTAGCAGTCCAAATGTAAAATTTTGATGCGGCACATTCAGCTCATTAAGGCTTGAAAATGTAAAAGTTGGCGTGAAAAAATTAAGCCAATTGGACATATCAAAGATATTGAAGCTCACTTGAAGTGTACTCAGTGTGCAGCGCTGAGTTTGTAAGAAATCTAAGAAACTTTGTTTTGTAAGATTTGGATTTAAATCGAACGAGTCTAGGCCTACTTTTAGGAAACGTAGCTTGAGATTTCCAAGAAGGTCAAGCTGTTTAAGATCGTGTATATCACCACGGCCGGTGTCCAAATGAAGACTATTCAATCTAGTAAGATTTCCGTCTTGAATACTGTCAATTATAGAATCCAAATGGCATAAAGTTTTCCCTGTGCGGTCAAAGTATCTAAATTTTTCCAGGTTGGGTGCCACTTTGAAAAGATGTCGCATGTAAACGTCAAACCCTTGCTGGTCGAAATCATTATTGTCACAGAAAACTGGAGCAGTAACAGATAAGGAAACTAGTTTCTCGAATAAGTTAATATTGCCCCAATGAATTAATTGAGACTGGGATAAGCCAACTAAATCTTCTTTCACGGCAAAAACTGACTTCAACACAAGAGTTTCTAGATTAGGGCACATTTGTGACAGCTCATTGAAGAAAGCAACAAAATTCACAAACTTTCCTCTGATCACCACACATTTCAGATGTAACGTTGTTATTCGATGACCACAGACGGACAGGAAACGCAAAAACTTTGAAGTTTTGATGGTTGACTTTTTCGGTTCGTACGTGACCCCAACTAGGTGGAATTTGGTAAAATCAAAGAAGGATACTTGTCGCCCCAGAAGTTGCAAAAATTTGGAAATGTGCCACTCCTTATTGAGCATAATTGGAGCAAGCTCCCATTTCCTCGTTTCTTTCGACAAAACATGTCTTGCTTCTTTCTCCCAAGCTCGACAAACCGTTCGAAATTTCTTCAACTCCGAAAAGGAAAAATACTTGAACAGTACCGCAAGAACCTGTAACAAAAGTAGCCATAAAATATATCATATGTAGACTTTTTTAAGCTGTATAAGTATAAAATACTACTAATGTTTAATTAACTCACCTCCTCAACACAAAGTGGGTGCAAATTTGATCCACTTCCACTGGACGGCTCATTTCCTATCGTGCAGCTCAGTACATGGAATGACGACAACATATTCCTGGAAACTTAACTCGTACATGAAATCCTGAAATCTTCAAATGTCCAATTACACCAACTCTACCCAGTGCTCTCCATACATCCAGTAAAAATCTACAAAGAGAACAAAAACAAAACCACTTAATTAGTCATAAATCATATCTTGAAACAGATAACACCCTATTAAATATTAATTATACCTTAAATCCAATCCACAACAATCATAAAACTATATTATAATTATTTCGAATTTACCTTTACTAACAGTTATCCCATTATACTTGAACACGTCTTGTTTTCCCCTTTAAATTATTTTTCCAGTATTCCATTCCAGTGTATTCCAGATATTGGAAATTGTTCCAGAGTCACCAGTATATAGTGTTCCAAGTTGTGATCCTATTATATGGTTAAAATCCGAAAAATCCTGGAAACGAACTCCTTTTTAAGTCACAATGGCTCAATAATTAATTAAATACCCCTTCCCTTTTCCACTCAAAACAGCATTAAAGAGTGTACACCAAGCTATTGATATAGGCCATTGATCTGGAAATGGAATGCGTGTGTGTGTGCGTAAGCCCAAGTAAGTGTTTGTTTACAAGCACTCGTCTGACTTGAGAGACCCTCGCTTCGGATCGCCTCCTCAGCTGTGTATCCAATTATGTCTTTT
>JAHZMV010004354.1:0-15551 GCA_027743765.1 Coecobrya sp. COE2 | reverse complement strand
CAACATTATGAATATTAGGTTGTCTGTCGCGTGCATCTAATAAAACAGGAATGCGCAGGTGCATTTAACCTGTTTAATGAATCACTGATGCTAACCGATAGCATTTGTATGTATTATTTTACGACAGTCATTGTCTGAGTCTGAATGCCAGATGATCAACCTAGAAAAGTTGATCTAGAGCAGAAACTAATTAATGAATGTTACACTGAAATACCTATAGCCCCACACAGTATATAGTCTGTATAGCATAAACCACATTTTTGATAGCGTCTGCATCGAAATGAGATGCAAAAGTTGTGTATGACTTTTGAACATGATCGTTAATAGTTGGTTAAAGACCATTACTGCATTGGTAGATGAATGACAATAATTGTTGATGTCGCTATCATAGTATAAGTAATACAAATATGTACATGTGTAGGTAATAATTGATCTATGAATATCCTTCGCTATTCATCTCTCTTTTTGCCTTATGCGTTTCATTTTTAAGCGTATATATACCTGCAATGCAATTGTAGTAAACTGAAAAGAAAAGCATTACATTCCCTCATTCACCTCAAATACCTCATTAGCCGTTTCTTTAAAGTATTTTAATTAATTCCCTATCTCTGGTTAAGTTAGTGTACAAGAATCCAACAGTAACAATTTGAAGGAACCTAAAATAAAGCAGGTAATATATTATGTAAAACATACTACACGTATAATAATGCAATCTATTTATGGGTTTATGTACACTCCAAATTAGCACAAAAAAGTAAAGAAAGAAACAGAATTATCATATTCAACAAATATTTTGATACCAAGACCAAACACATTTCGTAACATGTTCTGAATAATAATTTTATTGTTATTCACTAGTCATCATCACTTGTGTCCAGTTTAGGATTTGTATAACATGCGCACATACTTGACTTGGCTGCATTTTAAGCTGGCTATAACCGTGTAAATATGCCGTCCTTCATCTTTAAGCATTTCTCTTTATCGAAAAATACAAAACACTTAAAAATACCTCATCGTATCATTCCTATTATTTGTTCAACCATACAAGTCGTTTAGTTGGCCACTACTGTGCAGGTCGAGTAGAACAAAAAAATGTGTTATATAGTTTCAATTTATTATTAGGTACATACTCGTACAAACGATGGGGCTAAAGGTTGGTGCAATATCTTTCCATTTCCCAACTTATCATCATCCCCGGTTTACCTAATAACCGAACATAATGATGTAGAGATACATCTATGAACCCGACCAAGCATTGGACCATTCCACACAGTAGTTGCCCACATCAAAACATTTGCACAATAGTTTCAATATTTATACAATCATGGGTTACCTTTTACATAGGCTCTCTTTGTCTTTTCCTCGTGTACATGATAAGATATTATCCCTTCGTATCTTTCACTTTGAAAGGCTTATCATCACACCTATTGCTTCAACACTATATTAATTAGATCACGCCTTCATCTTATATTATGTAAATCCATTGCAAACAACGCCAAAGCCCGTTACATTTAGCCGTCTGTGTTATCTAAATTCATGCAGTAATACTCAATCCTCAATCGATTATTGTTTAACGCAGAATGTCAGATAGGCCCATTTTAACAAAGAGAAGATTTATACCACTTGATATGATTTTTTGTATGTACGACCGTTGGTGAAAAAATGATATCAATTACGCACTCCTAACTTTTCATTAAATACATATGTTAAGCACTCAGAGTGAAAGTTTCACTTTTCCGTTGTGCCCCACCGAAGCCATTATTCCACCGTGTTCAGGCCAGACTAGTAATTTTAATTCAATGTGCACCGTCTTGTAGCATACATTATCAAGTGTAAACTTAACAAATTGTTTCAACTACGCACATAAGCATCTAATTTATTTCAAAAATAAAAATGGACGGTAAAGACAATTCGCCGGCAAAGCCGCCACAGTATGAAAACGTAAGGCCAAGCAACGAGAAAAGGGTCTCTCTTTCAGAACCAACTTTCATTAAAGATGGATTGGAATATGAACCCACAGAAAAGGACAAACTTCGTGCGGATGAGGAGGCTGTTCCTCTTCAGCCGGTGCAACTCCTTGCCCCACAGCCGGTAGATCCCTTTGATGGTGATCCCAGTCTTACAGTTGAAGGTCAAGTAATGTTTATGACAAACAGCAAAAGGGACCTAGCCAAAGGGGACCTGGCAAGTAGACGAATATCCACCGTGAGCGTTACAAACAAAGCCCTTGGCTGGAAGCGTTATCTTGGAGTTATTTACACGCTTATTTCGACGAATATGTTCTCTTTGAGTAGTAACTTACTCAAATTATTGGGCCACGTGAATCCCTTGAATCTTGGCTGCTACGCTTTCCCAATGGGAGCCCTGCTTTCAGTCCCTTTCATTTGGTACACGCTGAAGATAGAAAAGAAATCGGTAACTGAGAATTTATTACCGATGGGAAAACATAAGAAAGTGATCTTCTTTATGTGGGTAAGTTACATAAATGCATACAAGTAAACAATCATTATTGCTACCTATATCACTTATATCTTATGGGTGAGTTTCATGATAAATTGTTCTCTTATTTTTTTTGTTTTAGTTCCGTGCAATGGTGAGCGTGCTCATTTCATACGGTCTCATTGCCTCCTTCAGATACATTACTGTGGCAGACTCTAGAACCATTCTTGCTTCTTCCGTAATTACTGTCAACTTTTTCGGCTGGATGTGTCTCGGCGAAAAATGTGGCTTTGTACCCATTGCTATTGCTATTATGGCACTGTTTGGCATTGGAGTTATGACGCGTCCCCCTATTCTTACCGGAGCCGCTGAATTTGACACAAACAATCTGGTTTGTATAGTCTAACTGATTGACCATGAAATCTCGTAGATAATCTACCTGATTATGATTAAAAATTAGTATATTCTTCATGAATTAATTTCTCGTGATCTATTTACCCTTTAGATTGGTGTCGCTATTGCTTTCGGTTGTATGATCCTGGCCACTGTAATCATTTTATGTATTCGCTTCCTCTCAAATGTCCACCATGGCGTGCTCAATACATTTCTGTATGCTTGGGCATTTATCTCTACACTTCCATTTGCCATTGGTTTTGGTAAACTAGAAATCCCAGATAATCCTTGGGATGTTGTTGGAATGTTAGGAGTGGGTGTGTTATGGTCTTTGGGAAATACATTCCTTGTCTTAGCTCTACAAGTTGAGGAAGCTGGGGTGGTGGCTCTCCTCCGAACTTGTGAAGTAATTTTCACATTTTTCTGGCAAATGGTCATTTTGAAGGTGTACCCAGATTTGATGAGGTAAAATTCATACGATTTAAGCTTCAGCTTTTATATATTGCTTGTTGACATTCACAAAATGCTTTAATGCCCTGATTTCAATTCCAGTTTACTCGGAGCCGTATTAGTGTTGACGGGAGTGATTGTTGTTACTCTTCGTAAATGGGTTGCGTCCTTGGATGCCGAGAGTCCCATGAGAAAGAAGCTGGCATTTCTACTGTTGTAAAGGCTGCTGTACTTTTTCGTCATCATCATCACTATTTTCACTATCATATTTCTTGAATTTTTACTTTTAACGCTGACGTATAAGTATAATATGAATAACTGTTAAATAATGTAATGTACGTTTATAAAAAATAAATTATTATGAAATCAAAGTTTTAAAGTGTCTGACGTTATTAAAATCACCAGTATGTACGCTATAATTAAACTAGAATCTGGGCTTTACAGAAAAAAAGCACCGCTTTGTAAGACCACTATTCTCAAAATTATATATAGGGTATAATTAATATTATCCATTTTTACTTCTTATAGGACGATCATGCAGCATGATTCATGCTACAATAACTAAAGATGCTATGATGAATTCTAAAGATGCTATGATGAATTCATTATACAGAAATTTTAGAATATTTGGATTAAAATTACTTATAAAATGAACGACTGATTCAAATGAATTATACAAACTTTGAAATATTCTGAATTATATTCTGACTTTGAAAACAAAAATATTTTTATTGTACATTATCATCGGTTTTTATTCGAATTTTAAAGCTTTTATAATAGAATTTTTAAGCGTATGCATTCTGATTGTGTGGATTCTTAAGCACATCCAGATGGATCACCAGCACCAGCCAAACCAAAAGCGGCTCTGACATGTCCATAAATCTGGAATCTCTTTTGAGCTGCTGGATGTCCTGGATAGGAACACTCCAGACCACCATTAATGGCCCTGGTTGAAGCTCCAAACTGTCCTTGTTGAACTCCAGGTTGATCATGAACACGCGCAGACCAGTACCAAAACGCTGTCCTCCATGCAATGGAATCATCTCTGGCTACTGAGTCGGCATCGTTTACAAGACGATTATCACCGAAAATTCCAGCAGAGGCATCCCTGTAGTTGTAACACCAGGTCAGTTGGATATATCCTCTGCCGTAATAGTACTGTCCATTAGCATCACATCCTGGAGTACGGTAAGATTCTGGACAGTTGGTGTGCTCGCAAGCGTATTCCCTCTTGGCACGGAGACCGTCGGATTCATGGAGCAGTTGAGCAAGACACATGGCAGCTTCCTGAAGGGAAGAAATGCGACCTTGGTTGCGGGCAAAGTTGTTAAAGTTATTGTACTGCTCTTGGCTTGGGGCGGGATAACCGTTGCTTGTAACTGCTTGACTGAATTGATTGTAGTTTACAAACCCTGAAAATTATATCAAGTCATTCAATCATTAAATTGCTTTCTGATTATTACATGTAACATTCATTACGCCTGAATTATAAAGTAATAAGTATGTACCTTCTCCCTCACCACCGCCATCACCCTTAACGCAGCAGTAATATTTGTTTCCTTCCTGGCCAGCATCCCAACATGCTTCTCTGCCTTTCTCTTCACGGCCGTATTGGTCACATCCCTTAACTGCCCAGTTGTTTGGTTGGCACCCTGTCCACCAACAATCTTGAGCCACGGAAGAGCCCACTGCCAGGGCCAAAATGAGTAGATATTTTGCCATCTTTCCGCGATTTGTTTTCGAAAGGGAGACAAAATTCGAAGTGATGATGAATCGCTGGGAAGCGCCCCCATTTTATATACAGGTCGCGTGCTCAAACGGTTGTTTGTTGAGATTGAGATGAAGTGGTGATTACAATGAAGTGTGTGGCAAATGGCAATCAATTTTGTAGATTACAATGTAACATTTGCTCTATTAATGGCTATAAAGCTACTTTGTTAGTCTAAATACCTAATTATCGGTAAAATAGAACGCAGAGAGGTTTACATCAGTGCGAATTTATTATGTAGATTAGCAAGCAATTATAGCTTAGGGCTTGTAGGATTCCACAGCCCATCCTTCGATAACAAAAATGTGTATCCCAGAATGGCCAGATTTTTTATATTTACATATTAATTTCAACGAACACGGCTTGTGATCTGTTTGATTTTGATTGATTAATCTAGTTAATACCTAAGTACATACCTCCTCTACTTGAAAAATACAATAAAATTAACAAATATGAAAATTATCTGTAAAAAGCCTGTTTTGAACAACATTTCCATCAAAGTTTCACTAAAACTAACAATTTAACAGATTTTATGGTATGATTAACAAACAGCGTATTATACAGAACAGAAGCTGATATACATGCAAACAATTTAAATTTAAACACCTTGTTATTGTCATATATGGTCATATGTCACGAAGTTATGCTACAGAACATTTTTATGAAAAACATCATAAAATAACAATACATTTTTATATTACCAGCATTACTGTTTAATTTCATTAAAGTTTAACCTGTGCATGTGGGTGGTTAGTATAATTTATTTAGAAAGTATATTTCCATGCATAATATTTAAGAACAATGACAATGCATTCAGCATCACCATTACCAATGCATGAAATCTAGTCCGAAAATCTTACGCATTAATTATATTGTTTCGTTGGCTTTACTTCCGGTTTTTGCACTGAACCGTATNNCAAGGAGCTTACATAACTACAATCGAACGGGCATTCGATTGTAGTAATGCAAACTCCTTGAACCGTATTATATTGGTTGAATGAATACTAACGCTTTGAAAATACGTTTAATTTAAAAAAAGTGCGTTGTACGGCTCGTTATACCCGCATTAGTATCTTTGCACATTATAGACTTGCTATGCATATTTTGTTCTATAAGCCTTTTAGTTGGAATCGGAAAACATGGGACTCGCTATTCAATATTGGAGATGTAAAATGTATACCTAGACCAAGCGCTTCAAGGAAGATATGTACATGCTATTTCAATCCACATATTTGGTTTGATTGAAGTATGAGTGAGTGGGACCAAGAGAAAATATTTTTGCAGTTGGCAACAGCACGATAACAAATTAGACACGAGTTCAATTGATTTTGAATTGAGAAAAACAAGTGCATTGCCTTATTTACATGATATTCACGTGATAATTACTTTAAAGTGGAGGTACTCATACGTGAGTGAGTGGTAAGTACTAGTTGAGTCGGGAGACAAGCTCTGGAAATCTATGTAAATAAATTGTTGATTATTTCTGTATATTATGTTTACTCAATTTCCACAATGAGATCATCCGTCTTTACTTCAATGCCCTCTTCACGTTCACGAAAAAGATGTAATGCAGAGAGATTTAGATTTTTCGATCTTTAGATTTTGGTGAGAAGAAGCATTTTTATTTCCAGGAAGATTTTCACTTATTTCACACAGAGTATCCTTTACATAACATTTGTATGCTTGAATTAAACTAGTGCATCCTTTCCAGCAAAAAATTGTATCTTTAATTGTCATCCCGAGTATTCTCAAGATATTAGGGTAAAATAGTAACTAACTTTTACTCCTTCGTAACATCTTGCATAACTTCATGTTAACTCTCACCTTTGCAAATCCCAAACTTACTTTGTAGGTTGTAAGTAGAAGCAATAAATCCCTTTCGAAATAATCTACTCCGATTTTATAAACAATTCTTGCTTAGAAATGCATATGTATGTTTTGAAATTGGTACTCTTACGGTAAAAGTTATAAAACCTGCATTGCATAATATATTCATCTCGTTTGCATGGGATGGAGTTACACAATCCAAATCTATTTTTAATCCTAAAACGGTTATAAAACACAGTAAATAAACTTTTATGGCTTTCACAATATTATCATATTTTATTATTATTGCAGTGAAATGGATTTTCACCGTGCGTGGTGATATATGCAATCATTTTATTTTAAGCCAACTTTAACTTGCATAAAATTAAATTATATATATATACCTACACACATAATTTGACAAAGAGCTACAAACACGAGTTTCTTCAAATAAAATATAAGCCGACTGTTGACAAAGAAGTCGATATGCAAGAAGCACTCGGATTACTTTGATGTATTTTTGATTTGCGTGGGTGGCTTGACTTTGTGTGAATGACAACTTTGATTTTCTTAGAAATTCGTACATACATTACCGTGGTGTCCGACAGTCCAGTGCATAACAAGGCTATATTTTTCACTCATGAGTAAACTGACCATCATTACCACTAACCGAAAACGGTATCGATTCATTAACACAGTCAGCAAAATTCTCGTGTAAAATAAACAAAAACCTACAAAAATCCAAGCATGCCATGCAAATCCAAATCCAGCTCTAAATCCAGTTCTTGTCCTTCCAGCAAGAGCAACTCTAATTCTTCATCGTCCACCCGCACCTGCTGTCCAGCCAAGAAAAAAGCGAATTGTAGGTCAAATGAATGCAGTAATGAACGTAGTAACGAATGTAGTAGCAGTAAGAGTCCCTGTCAGTCTATTGGAGATTGCTGTTGTCTTCCACCGCCACCACCACCCATGATATACAGACCTGACCGATGTTGTTACGAGAGAGTACAAGGTCCTTTCAAGAGACCAATTCCCACTCGCTACCAGCGGTGCATCGATAAATGTAGGAAAATAATTTTTTAAATGAAAGTATTTATTGTGGGATTACTTGACTCATAGCTATAATAATAATTGATTGATTATATACACAGTCAAGGCAAAATGTTGTCCAAATCCACCTCAACCTGTTTGCCGGCAACCCAAGCCCTGCTGCTGTGATGACATTCGACAGTTCAAAGCATGTAAGGCAGAGCTCCAACGGCTCCAAGAGGAGCGATGGATGGAACAACAGAGGAAAGCCATCTTGGAAGAGCAACGTCGCCAAGAATGGATGGATCAACAGTACCAATGCCAAGTCCACGAATGGGAAAAAACTCAGGCGAAATGTCAAAGAGACAGAGAGCGTAGAAAACTCCTTTTGAAACAGATCTTATGCCACCGGAAGGAGGTGAAGCAACTCAAAGAGGAAGCTCGACAATGGCGTCAGCATCAAGAAGAGTTGATGATGCAACAGCAGCAGGACCAAGAGGAGATCTGGGTACAGGAGTTCAGTCAACGGGAAGATGAAAGGAGATGGGAACAGGAAAAGTTGAAAATGCAACAAGACCAAAGGTTACTGGATGCTCAAATGAGACCGATTGACAGCACAAACATGGCGGTGCCTGAATTAGAAGAGATGCGAAGAATGTTTGTACCAGTGGAACATGGGCCGAAGGAGACATTCGAGTACTATGTTTTGGAACCTCGTCCCACCGACGAAGAAATGAGACGACAAGCGGAAGAGAAGATGAAATGCTTAATGGGACTCCGAGATTCACACGGTATTCATTTAAAATTATCCGATAGAGCCAAGAAAAAAACCACAATTCAATTAGCCATGGGCCCTAAGCATACTTCCGGAGAACGGGAACAAAGCTGTAAAATTCTGAGTACGCCTGGTGCATTATGCTCAGAATGTTGTGGGGATGGCTCTACCACACCAAATGTGGTCATTCCTAACTGTCTCAAGCCTCTAATGCAGACTTTATCTTACAGGGTCAACGAAATAGACACGCCGTTGCTGAGATTGAAAGAATTCACTTGTGGGAAGGATGGTGCCAGAAGCAATGGGAAAGTAGTGCCTTTGGAAAGCGGTCCAAACTTCAATGGTGCGAGACTGTACGGAACAGTAGTACTTCCAAAGGGGAAAGCTTTGTCACCATTCTATACAAAGCCGTACAATCTCACTTTTTGAGAAAAACAAATAAAATATGTAATACGAACAACTTAAAATTTCTAAACTGACTTTAATAAACCATAAACCCCAATCAAATTACTTTCATCTCTGGAAAGAAAATATCTCGTGGGAGCCCGTGCATACACCTGTCCAATTTGTATTTTAATGGGTTTAATTTTTAATACACCACCAATTTTTCATTCCATTAAGCAAATTTTCCTCATGAAAATTTAAGTAAGTAATGACATAATAGACCATAAGGTATTCATAGTCATAACGAGGTTCACTCATTTCATTCCGCAAAAAGAAGCCACAAGCCACATCCAGCATTATTCAGAAAAAAAAGTGAACAAATGCCATTGAATGACCACATATTGAACATTGAACAGCATGTTGAGTGGTCGTTTTTACTTAAATCCTCACGTTATAAAGCATTCTGTTGCTTGTTTGTTCATGAGCTTTACAAACTACAATATCTACGTCTTCATCTACACCAAGTTTAACAAGTGCTACATTGCATGTAATGAAAAACGATGAGATTCATAGCCTTGAGGCATTCATGCCCTGCTGCTGACAATGATGAAAAAATGATACATTACAAGTTTAATCACAGGAACCTGTAAATACAATATTCTCACATTCATGCACACGCAAAGATGAAATATATGTGTTTTAAAGCATGTGTGCAAGTTTAGCCTGTTCATGCCATCATAGTCGACGATACGAAGATTACTATTCCATTTAGGATTGGATGATGATATTGGATTGGTTTTTCCGTGTGCCACTTAAAAGACCTGTGTAGATGAGGTATTTTACACACAATAGTAAATTGCACACGGCGATGTGACGAAGATGAGATTTGTTTACTAATTCACTCAGACTTGACTCACTATATTGGCAACGATATTCCCAATGACAAAATAACCTGATTTACATTAATCTGCTCTGTAAATAAGGATTTGAAGTACCTGAATAGTAAATATAAATTAAAAACCATTCAAAAATGGTATTATGACCCTTGTGTAGAGAGATTTTTATATAGGGAAATTGAAATTCGGAGCAAAATGAATTTCAACAACAGTTCTAGCCGAAATTTTAGCCTGGGACTGCGTGGTGTTGGAGGTGCTGCCAATTTAGGAAACAGTAACTCGGCAGCATCTTCCGGAGCTCATCTACACAACTGCATCAAGTATGTGTATGAGCTTCCCTACCTGGAACGGAAAGAGATTTGCCGCATCTTTGATGAGAATAATTTATGGGAAACACTCGGTACGCATCTCTTGACATTTTAAACTGGAGAGCAATAATGTAAAAATCATGTGAATGACAATTTGTTCAATGTGTGCTATATTTTTGTGAGTTAGGTGGAGGATTAATGGGTTACCCAAGTAGTGAACTCAGCGAATTTGGGCGAGCTTTCCTGCGCGGCGCCTCCCCAACGGATGCACTTCTCACTGCATGGGCCAGCCAAAATCATACCATTCTCGAGCTTTTTACCCTTTTTGGAAGACTGACTCATTTTCGGGCAATGAAAGTTATTGCCAGATTTGGTAAGCCAGATTCAAAAAATTCCATTTTTATCATGAAAGATAAAACAATGTCTTATATACATAGCTCATTTCACACCGTTTGTTTGAATCTACTTAGTTGACCCAAAGTATCACGTGTATATTCGCGACCCTGAAATTAATGCCACCCAAGAGCTTATCCAACTGGATTCTCCGATTTCCCCAATCTCGCCCATTGGCCCTGGTATAATTCCTCCAGGAGAACTCAAGGTACAAAATAACATGGGCTTTCACCACTTGCCTGATTCTCCCAAAAATAAGCTTGCTGATCCAACCCACAAGAAAAACGAGATTGCTCCCGACGCTCAAGAAAAAAGTCAAACGTCCACAACGGCGTCCCTGGTAGAATCTGTGGGACATTTACCACAAATACCTTACTTGGAATTACTCACTGCGACAAACAATTGGGAGCGGAGAAATATTTTGGGTAAAGGTGGCTTTGGCACGGTGTATAAAGGCGTGTGGAAAAATACCTCAGTGGCCATCAAGAGAATGGAGCAAAGAGCTAACCACGCTTACGTGGAAAGTCAAATGAAGCAGTCGTTGGGAGAGCTTAAATGTTTGAACTCGTGTCGCCACGATAATATACTTCCATTGTACGGTTTCTCGTTGGAAGGAGAGCACCCCTGTTTGGTGTATCAATTTATGGTGAATGGATCGCTGGAAGATAGGCTACTTTGTCGAGTAAGTCAAAATGATGCTTGGAAAAATGGGGTAAAGTTAGGTGGTTTATGTCTAATTTTGAATTGGATTGACTGATTTTACGGAATTTAGCACAAATCCGTACCTCTCCAGTGGCTCACTAGATATCATATCACACGTGGAGTTGTGTGTGGGATACAGTTTCTTCATTCGATTGGAAATAAGCCTTTGATTCATGGCGACATCAAAAGTGCCAATATCTTATTGGATCGCAATTTTGAAGCCAAAATCGGTTCGTACACAACTTATTTGAGAAGTAAATTAATGAAGTAAAATGGCATATATAAAAATATTTTTGAAATGGGATTTAGGTGACTTTGGACTAGCGAGAGAAATGCCAACGACAAATGAAAAGTCATACGTAAAAGTAAGTAGGGTTCATGGAACACGGTTGCAACGGGGCAACGAGCTTACGAGGAAAGCAGAAGCAAGAAATTCCTGGTAAGTTTTTGGAGAAATCATGTAACTTAAAATGATATGAACCCTTTTACCAAGAGAAAATTTGAATAAATCCAGAGAGACGTAATTGAAGATGCAGAGGGAAACTACGAGCCTTTACGGGATCAAAAGGGCGGAGGAGAGAATCCAGACATATTTTGGCATTTCATTAAAGTTGGTCGTAGCTGTACCGAAAAGCTGGCAAAGAATAGACCGGAAATGGTACAAGTTCTGAAAGCATTTGACCTGTTTTTCAGCCAACAGAATACTCAAGCTAGTAGCATAAGTAAGTACAGAAGTCATTAATTTTTACAACCGTAACTCCAGTACAGGTTCCTCTTTTGAAATACTAACTTGCTGCATTCATGCATTTCAGGAACCGTAAGCTCTCAAGTGACAGGCATTCCACTCTTGTTTGAAACACCAAATTCTCGACCGGCATCACTCCTTATCCCAGCAGGAAGCTCAACCACCCACCGTCTCAGTCCTGAAATGCGAGCGACAAGTCCGTACTGGATGCCACAATCGCAAATTCAGCCAGGTACAGGTTACCAGACTCCGCCCACAGTCTCAACTAATCAAAGCATAGGCAGCAACCACTTAAAGCACACCATTCCAACTACCCAACAGCAGCAATTTGCCTTTCAAGGTGACATGCACGTAAGGAGGAGTCCCCTACCATCGCCTTCTACAAGTTACCCCATACCCCAAATGGTTAACAATGGTTTTGGAAATGGTACTCCAGGACTATACAACCATAACCAACAAATGATAAACCCCTTCCAGCAACAGTATGATCCATCACCACTTGCCTTAAACATTGGAGGACCACTTTTACAAGCATACGTCCCTCCACAGCCTCCCCAACAATCACCTTCATCATCAGTTTTGCAGAATCACGGACGAGCCCGTAATCCCAGCCAACAAAATGGCGCATTGGAACCTGGGAATAATACCTTTCAACCAGATAACTATCCTACCATTCCAGCTAACCCAATTCCTACCCCAACCCCGTTTCCGGCTAACCAAGGGCATAGTCCACTGCCACCCTCAAATATGCCTCAACCATATCAACTCCAACAACAGCCCCAACCAGTAAATGTAATCAATACTGGAGCAGGAGTGGGACCTACACCAACGAAGCCATTAAGTCAAGACGGTGACGATTTTTTACCAGTATTTCTACTTGGAAAGAAAGAAGATGACAGTAAAATAGGAAAAGTGGACCAGGCAGACGGGACAGACGATGAGGAGCATAGTGAATGGACAAGGGATGAAAATGAGGATGGACATGCTACCGTGATACCCCTTATCACAGAGTTGGGAATAAAGGACACCAAGGATAGTATTAGTAAAGACCAGCAAGGCCCCTAAAAGGAGATCGTCCTTCCCGAAGAAAAAGCCCGTCCAGTCATCGATTGCCAATACCTGAAATCATACTATATAGAAATATTTAATTACATGCATTCATTATAAGACATTTGCACAAACCCAGTAAAGGAAGATACATGACGAGAGTCCAGTGGCAATTTGGAATGGATTCAATCGCTGCTCAGTCACAATGATGAGTGTTCTGACAAGTCAACGCGGCGAATCGGAGCATAATATCGAGCAGTGAACGAGGGAAGGTTTTTTAAGCCTGCACCTCTGTCGCCGCCTATAATTTGATATAAATGCTCGCAACTCACTGGACCGACAAGGCAGATAAGAGTGACTGAGCGTGGAACTCCTATCATCGGTGTATAGGAGACAATTTCCCAAGGAGGCTCCCAGGAGATCCTTTTGAGAATGTTCCTGTAGAAGAGTTGACGATTTACTGATGCTCAAATCAAGAAATTCGGCCGCATTTTATACTCTGGAAAAGATGCCCGGTTAACATGGAGTGTATGAAGGAGTATCCAATATTTCTAATCACTCACATTAATATATTGTTTTGCTTCAATTGTAATACAATTAATGTATTTTCTCAAATCACGGCGTAGTTTTCTTAGGAAAGCGGATATGACAGCAATAAAGAAAGTAGAATTGAAAGCGAAGACAATATCCATCAACAGGTGTCAATTGCTGACCCACTTTAAAATTTTGACAGTATCATCGCTCCGGAGTTATAGGCTTATAAATTTATTGTCTATACTTTTTTCTGCATAAATACAAATGCATACATTCTGCTAAGCATAAACAAAGGTATGTAGGTAGCATCAACATTCCATTTCCATCCGAGAACCCGGTCCAATTGGTAACATCTCTGCATTTCTGTAATGTGTGGTTGTTGTGATATGATTTGCGACAAGCTGCTTTCAAATCTGACTTCAAAAATGACTCATTAAAACTTTCGAGAACCGTTTCGCAGAATAGCGAACTGCGTCGCAAATTATTCCAGTCCAGGTGCATGCTTATTTTATAGCTCTCGTCTCATATTGCACCGTGAGAAATTGCAAACGTGCAAACAAACAAGCGAGTGGTTGACGAAGACGAATTGCAACGTGAACGTGACAAGGAAGTAGGTCATCAATATGAATAGGTAATTAAATTTTATGTCCATGTTCTGTGAAATAAAATGACAAAGTCTTGAGAGCTCCGATGTCACCGCCAAGCAGAAAGAGTTTGGCTTGGAGTCCAAGCCTTGGACCAAACACCAAAATAATGCAAGTAGGTATGCAAAAAATGCTTGGATGACATTATATTATGCTTTAAGAAATGAATGCTAGAACACAAGACACCATATTTTAAAGATTTTTTTGCTTTTTTCAGTACATTTTATTTTCCCTTTTTATGATTTTTTTTCTATTTTTTTGCTTTTTTCAGTACATTTTATTTTCCCTTTTTATGATTTTTTTCTTTCAAACGATCGTATTGAAAACGAGAGAGAGTATACACAAAAATTCTAATCATGATTACCTTTACGTAAATACGCACGCGGAGGTCGTAGTTTGTTTAAGGAGAAAAGAGAGGATATACCAACTTATCAACAATTTATCCTTATCTTTTAAGTTTATGTATTGTAGCGCTTTGTGGTAATGAATCCGTATCATTAATTTAAAGAAAAATCTTACCATTTTCACATTACCATTGTAAATATCGTTTCAAGCAATTAAATACATTATCCTAATTAACATCATACGGTATATAATAGCATGGTTTAGTTACATTAATAACATTACATACTATATCGGTTAGAGTATAATATTACATTATACGTAGGTATAGGTATCGTTATAAATATTTTTCTGGATTTTTTCGCACCGTTTTTCTCAATCTTTTCAGTAATTTGTTGGAACAAAATTGTCTTAAAATACTAACGTATCATTAAAGTTATTTAGCCTGAATTCATTACTTTTTTTATACATTTTCATTTTTATCGTCTTTAAATAGACTGCTGAGAACAGTAAAATTAGAAAAATTTAAGAGCATCCTTGTTTTTGGTTAGAACTTAAAAATGAATGTCAATAAAACAACGTTTAAATGACTTGACTTAAAGTGATGTGCCAATTTCACTCAGATTAACTATTACTACCCAATTAATATAAATTAATATGAAAAAACAAACCTATCACGAATCAATTTATCAACCTTTCCATTGTTCGATACACACTTCTCTGCCTCTCTGACTACTTTAAGAATTAATAAAAATTAATGCATAATTATACACAAAATGACAATTTTTTTATATAATTTTTTTGGGGAAATTTCTTAAAATGGCTCCGTTTATTTAATCAAAAGTACGACTTAACCTATAAAAATTACCGATTTATATTTATTATTACTTTTCAAC
>JAHZMV010004353.1:0-13957 GCA_027743765.1 Coecobrya sp. COE2 | reverse complement strand
GTATTCAGTTTTCAGTTAAGTATTCAGTTTTCAGTTAAGTATTCAGTTTTCAGTTAAATATTCAGTTTTCAGAGTCAATCATAAAATTTTCATTATGTCTTCGTCACAGAGGCAAAAACTAAAAATCATTCCCGAGGAAGGGAAATTCAAGCCATTTGATGTGTGTGAAAAGGAAGGAAAATGTCTAAAATGTCACGAAAACCAGGATCAGTTACGCTTACGTACGCATCTTTTGACTACACACCCGGAGAGTGTCATTTACCCAAACGATGGAAAACTGTATATTATCCCCATGGAAGGGGCAGTTGACGTGAAGCGGATCAACAACCAAGGTGGTTACTGTGAAAGGGGCTGCTATCAAGGCTTCACAAAGTTGCGTAGGCACTGGGAAAGCATCCATCCAAACGGTGAAGTTGTAGTGAAGCGCCTCAAGGAAATTCCGGACAGTTGCGATGTACATCCAGACGAGGTGACTACTGGTGAAGGTCACTGCAAGATATGTAACACGGACTTTGTACATTTGCAGAGACACTACTTCGAAATACATTTTATGCCCACGCAGCTTCCGGATAACCTGATCACCGTAATTCCCGAAGATGGCAACGTTGACGAAGCGGACCTGAGCACCAACAAGGGGGAATGCAAAATTTGCAAAAAATTTCTAGCACATCTCCGTGAGCACTTTCAAAGCGGTGTGCATTTAAATCTGAGGAAGAACTGCCCAATCTGTGGGGAACTAGTGTCAATCACGCCCACCGGTTGGAAAAGCCATTCCGAAAGCCATTCTGGCCCAGCTCGGTGTCTACATTGTGTTCCTCCTCGAATCTCGGTCAGTAAGGCAGCCGCGAAAGTCCATTCTTTACGAACTCATGGAACAGGAGGAGATGATGACGTGGAGGTGTTGTCACAGGAGGACGCAACAGGTAAATAAATACATTTTTTATTAACAATTACCTTTTTTTACCTATTTCATAAGATAAGAAAAACTTTGTGTGCTTTACCTTTGCTTTCCTGTCCAGTTCAAGAGAGAGTTTTCTGCTGTCTCCATCTCTCATGGAACATTAATCTCATATATTTTATGACTTTGTCAGTTCTCATTCCACATCTTCCGACAACGGGCATAAAATAGAGATGTAGAGTTAGTTACATTGTTCATTTCTCTATTAAAATATAACGCTAATGTAAATATGCAGTAGTGGTAGTAGTAGTAAGTAGCAGTTACGATGATAGAAGGACACATCCAACATCCAAGTCTATTTGCATGATTTTTCTCTGCGATGTCACTCCTCTCTTCCCCCTTTGAAATTTTTGCTATGCATCACTAGGGAGAAAACAGTGACGACCATGTTTGCCCGGATCACTGGCAATAATAATCATAATTGTAATATACGCTTTTCTTTTATGTACTCCAATCCTTTCCTTGACAAATCTTTGCCCATCGTCCTTATCTTTAAAAAAAATATCGGCCCTAAAAAATATGTCTATATATCCACCTATATTAGCTTTTACTACAACTTTCTAAATTTATTCTCTCCTTCTCAACCCTTTTACATCTTCTTATGGGTCTAAATGTTTATGCATCCAAATTCCAAATCTCTTCATCATCACCACATACACACAACGCTATAACCCTTTATATTCAACTTTGACTACTTCAAAACGTAGAAAAGACAAAAGAGGAAACGAAAGATAGATCAAGTCTCTCATTTATTGCTGCCCATCTCTATTTTTCTCGGACTTTAAAATTTTTTACTTAAACTTGCAAAAAAATAAAAATTCAAGTGGAAGAGCTTCCTCAAATTTTTTCTTTTGCGAGATAAAATTTTATATCTACATAGAGGACTATAGCTCCATAATGATATAGGTATTCCATTTCTCTGTCCACATTTTATTTTGCACAAAAGCTTGAATTGGATTGCTCTATTAATAGAAAACTTTTTTATGGCCGTAGCATATATATACTTATGTGCATAATATGCATTCATATCGTTTGAAGGACATTGGAGGAAAAGCCAAAAAAAGTCGGTATTCTCTCAAGTCTTCTAGCAAAAGCGCGTCTCTTCTTATCATCCAGCAAAATGGATGGACAGGAGATAACGTTAAAGTGAAGATGAGAGATTAAGAGATGAGACTGCTATAAATACTATATATGTCTATTCTGTTATTACGGCTATTACCTATTTATAGTCATTGCCAATTTACTTGATAGGGCAGTAATAGAGGAAATATTGTTGTTATGAAATGGCGTGAGGAAGGAATTTTGTGGATGAGGAAATAGAGGAGAACAAATTTAAAATATTATAAAACTGATTTTTTGAAGAAGGAAGGAAAATGAAAAGCTTTTCTTCACTATAAAAGCAAAAATGGGAGTGGAGCTCTCCACATTATACTATTTACATAGGTATGTATAGTATTGGAATGGTGGAGAAGAGTGAGCAATGGTCATAATAATTTCATTAGTAATAATTGGAAATACCTACGTGGTATTATAAGCAGCTCTCTATTAGATAGTACATACGTATTCATAAGTTTAGGTGAATAGCATATGTAAAAAATCTGGGTTTTTTGAGCATCTCTCTCTCAATGCCTCAGGAGTGCATGCAAAACTGAATTGTTTCAACTTTAAACCGCTTTCTTTCTCTTGCACATACACTTTAACTAAATTTTCCCTGTTCCCTCTTAACTTTTAACCTACCTTGTTCCATACCGGTTGGATTCGGCGTAAGGGGGTCCACCAAAAATTTTCCAAGTTTTGTTCCAAGCAAAAAATAGGTTATGCTCAATCGACTCAGATTTTTTCTGAGCATTTTATTTTTGAAGAAAAAAAATTCTCTTATGCCAAGTATTGCTCATTTTTCAGCATTTTCGTATCTATATTAATATATTTAGGTCTATATGCAACGGAAAGAGAATCCACCAAGAAATTTCGAAATTTTTTGATTTTTTTGATTAAAAAATAAAATTAGATTATGCGCATCTTATTTTTTTGGTGGATCCCGTTGGGCAGAATCCAACTTTCCATACCTTCTACTTACTGCTCCTATTAAAATGCTTTCTCTGCTTCCTTAATCATGGATATTGGTAGACTATACAGGTGTGTATATTATATGTATGGCTTATTCCGCTTAAATACAAAAGCTTTTTCTAAGCAAGGTTTTCTTATCTTATGAAATAGGTAAAGTATCTAAAAACTCTAGTTTTGTAACTTTATGAAAATAATTTGTGTTTATATTTTTCTTAGCTTACAGGGAAGAAGTTTACTTGAGGGAAGCCAATGCGAACCCGTACCAAAGTACTTCAATTAACATCACTGAGGTGGCAAAAAAACTGGCTGCTTATGAACTGAAGATCAAGGATGAAAGTAGCGTTGCTTTTGGTCAAGTCAAAATGTTACGTGATTTAATGGATGACCTGCTCAATATCCCTCAAGATGCTGCTGTTGTCGTCAACTCTTCTTTTGCGTGCTTATGGAATCTGGACTATCGCATACCAAATGTCGTGGTCGAAGTAGTATCAAAAAGACAAGGGGAAAAGTACTGTGCAACAACGTATGTCCAAGATCCGAAACTTCCCCTTGCGGCACAACCAAGGAATAAGGATTATAAGGGCTCTGGTTATCAACGAGGCCACTGTGCGGCAGCCGCCGACTTTGATGAGGAGGATCTAGTGGTAACCACATACTATTACACCAATATGATGCCGATGACTGCAAAATTGAACCAAATCCGGGTTGGAATGGAACGGTTGATCCGTGGAATGGCCAGAGAGCATGGTAGTGTCCGATGCCTTCACTTTCCAATAATACCGTAAGTTTTAAATATTTTTCACTTTAATTTCACTTTTATAATCCATAATTAATATAATGTTAACTAATTGTTTAAATGTCTACAGGTCTGATGTTGAAATTCAAAAGATTGGTTTGGGAGTTGGAGTGCCACCCTCTATCGGAACAGTGGTCATTGCAGAAGAAGAAGGGGTAGGACGCACAATTACTGCGTGGGAGTTGTACCAAACCGATATTTGGTATGAATGTTCAAGATGCAAAAGGAATCCTTTCCAGCTAATGGAACGAGCAAAAGTTCCATTCAAGCTTTCGCCAGATGACTTTGCCAGAATCTCTCAAGACTTTGAATGAATTTTACGAATTTTGTAAAGATTTGTACCAATAACTAACAATAAATATGTGGTTTTTTTCCTTTGCGTAAGTTATTGCGCATTTTTAGCTTCACAACCGCAACATTACAACTTCATGAAACTCCACTTCCTTATAAAAAAACTCATAAATTATCACACAAAACCGTTTTCCTGCGTTTTCTTAGCATAATTTTTAATTGCATGAGCCAATCTTGAAAAGTTTTCTGCCTTGCGAAAAAATTGCCAATATTATGCGCTTTTAACCTTGGGCTAATTCGGGGCTTTCCATTCTAATTTTTTACAGGCAACTTCACTTGCAGCATAGATCAGTTTACTTGCGTGGAAGGAACAACGCGGAAAGTAAGATACAATAATAATAATAGTTGGCACAATTACGTTTTTTTTAAATTTTGAAGTTAATTGTTCTCTAAAATGTCTTAAAATGTCTCTAAAACCCTATTGATAGTGTCTCCCTTTGACCTGGGTGTGTGATGGTAAATTTTTTAACACAAAACCGCATATTACTTACCTATGTACATACTTAAATACAAATATTATTCATCCTCATCTTCTTTACCTTATTTTTATTGTGACAGGTACGGCAGATTGTGCGGCATCCATGGATGAGAAGGCCTGCAGTAAGAAAATTTAAAGCTTTTCCTCTTCTTCTTGTCTGTATCTATCGTATTTACTTAATATTTATATAGATTTGTAGTAATGCATCAAGAAAGGGGGCTTGTCTAGATTTCTCCAATGTGAAAGGTAATTTTGGGTGAAAAGTGGGTTTTTTGTTCAAAGCCTGAAGCATAAGGATATTATTACAGATATTTTAGAATAATATAGAAGGATAAGGAATCTGTCTCCTGAAGAGATGCGTGATAAATGATGATTAGCCAAGCAGAAATAATGGGGCAACAACAACAAGTTGTTTATGCATGCATATCTGGTAATATTTTAGCTACGTATATATAAAATGGATGAAAACGCGAGGATCTAGACTACGGATAATGATGACTTGACTCTCTTACATTCTACTTGCTCCTTTCCACCACTCCAAAATCATCACACACCAAACAAAGCAATGTCTACTCGCAAATATAATAGTAATACGGGGGATAATGATCATCTCTCTAGGAAAATCCAACTTTGTGGAAAGTGTATTGAAAAGTGGATATAAAGGAGTAAGCAGAAGTAGCGAGTATAGAGGTTCTATTTGGTAATGATGATGGCGTCGTCGTGGCGTGAAGGAGTTGCTGTTGTTTGTATTGTTGTTGTAGTAGAATTTTTGGTGTGAGTAGTGTCGTTGTAATAATAAAAGTGATATTCCCTCGAGAATATCCATGAGATCGAGAGCAGTGACTTTGGCAGGATAAAAAGAGGGGAAAACGCAAGCAACTGGCAAACGCTGCTGCCTATATGCTACCACTTTTGCTCTGATTGTTGTGTGATGGTGATGGAGAATGATACGAGATCAAAATATATTTTGTTAAGAGCAGGAGTGAATTGGCAAAAGTTGTTTTGAGTCGGGGAAAAACAGGAGGTAGCTCGACTAGAGCAAAACAACACAGCAGATAAATACGTACATATAATATACATACCTGTATATTCTACCAATATCCATGATTAAGGAAGCAGAGAAAGCATTTTAATAGGAGCAGTAGGTAGGTATGGAACAAGGTAGGCTAAAAGTTAAGAGGGAACAGGGAAAATTTAGTGAAAGTGTGTGTGCAAGAGAAAGAAAGCGGTTTAAAGTTGAAACAATTCAGTTTTGCATGCTCTCCTGAGGCTCTCCTCAATGGCTTTTCCACCATGAGGATTTATTGCTTGGATTTGCCTGTTCAACGGCAGAAGCACCAGTAGAAAAAAAAGGAACGAGAGAGTAGAGTAGAGAGGAGTTTTGCTCCCTACAACTCAACTCACACAGCTACAACAACTGAGAGAGAGAGAGGCTCAAGAAACCCAGATTTTTCACATATGCTATTCACCTAAACTTATGAATACCTATATATACTAGAAGCAATAAGAAAATACTCTTGCCAAAACTTTCCTCATGCTCCTCTTCTTCTTGTTCTTTTCTCTTTTGTTATAAATAAATGGCACCCTTTCTCCATTTCTCTCATGAAAATTTCGTAAAGTGAATAACATAACATAACACATTTAGTCAGAGAGATTGAGTGTGTATGTGTGTGTGTTTCCCTTTATTTTTCCACTTTACACAAGTTTCTTGTCTCTCCCACTTTGCGCTCGTATTGGCCCTGTCCCTTTTCATTCTCACTTGAAATAAGTTGCTCCAAAGGCCAACCAGTGGTGGTGGTGGTATTTTCCCTTTCTTTTGTTCAGACAGAGTAACACCAACTCTGCCACCAGAGCCAAACACACTTTTAGCCATTTTGACTTAAATAATGAAATTATTATGACCATTGCTCACTCTTCTCCGCCATTCCAATACTATACATAGTATAATATGTAGAGCTCCACTCCCATTTTTGCTTTTATAGTGTAGAAAAACTCTTCACTTTCCCTCCTTCTCCAACAATCCATTTTACATTATTTCACTTTATTTTAACTTTATTCTCCTCTATTTCCTCCTCCACAAAATTCCTTCCTCGCGCCATTTCAGAACAACAATATTTCCTCTATTACTGCCCTATCAAGTAAATTGGTAATGACTATAAATAGGTAATAGCCGTAATAACAGAATAGACATATATGGTATTTATAGCACTCTCATCTCGTTATATAGTGATGACTCAACCAACTTTCTCTAGTTTTTATTCGGTCATCCAAGCCAAAGGACGCTATCTCCTTTCAAGCCGAGTTAAGTTGTAAGTTTAAGTCAGCCCAGTCAACTTTCACATAGGCTACACTAAAATAGGACGACGGCAGCTTTCTCTCTGTTCACTTTAAACTGCGTAATCTCTACTTAGTAGAACGTCATGTCCATCCATTTTGCTGGACGATAAGAAGAGACGCGCTTTTGCTAGAAGGCTTGAGAGAATACCAACTTTTTTTGGCTTTTCCTCCAATGTCCTTCAAACGATATGAATGCATATTATGCACATAAGTATATATGCTACGGCCATAAAAAAAGTTTTCTATTAATAGAGCAATCCAATCCAAGCTTTTGTGCGAAATAACATGTGGACAGAGAAGTGGAATACCTATATCATTATGGAGCTACTCCGCTATGTAGATATAAATTTATCTCGCAAAAGAGAAAAAAGTTTGACGAAGCTCTTCCACTTGAATTTTTTCTTTTTTCGCAAGTTTACGTAAACTTTTTTGAAGTCCGAGAAAAATAGAGATGGGCAGCAATAAATGAGAGACTTCATCTATCTTTCGTTGCCTCTTTTGTCTTTTCTTCGTTTTGAAGTGACCGAGTCACTCGGTAGTCAAAGTTGAATATAATAAGGGCTGTGTATATGTGGTGATGGCGTGCTCTTGAAGCCGGAAGAGATTTGGAATTTGGATGCATGAACAATGAGACCGATAAGAAGATGTAAAAGGCCAGAGAAAGAGACTCTAAATTTAGAAAGTTGTAGTAAAAGCTAATATGTATAGGTGGATATATAGACATATTTTTTATCGCGATCGTTTTATGTATCTTCTATTCTCTTATGGTCGCTTCTCTTCTTTTGTCTTCTCAAAAGCAAATAAAAGTCAAGTGAAATTACACTCGTAAAAAGTTTGAAGGAAGCAAGGCGTATTATCAGCATGGTGGTGGAGGAAACAGAAGATAAGGCCGATGGGCAAAGATTTGTCAAGGAAAGGATTGGAGTATATAAAAGAAAAGCGTATATTACAATTATGATTATTATTGCCAGTGATCCGGGCAAACATGGTCGTCACTGTTTTCTCCCTGTGATGCATAGCAAAAATGTCAAAAGGGGAAGAGAGGAGAGATATCGCAGAGAAAAATCATGCAAATAGACTTGGATGTGTCCTTCTATCCTCGTAACTGCTACTTACTTACTACTACCACTCCCTATCTATATGAGCGTTTTATTTTAATAGAGAAATGAACAAGTTTGGATTTTCCGTCTTGCTTTATCTTCTCGTGTGCAATAGTATGTCGTAGTAATATGTAACTCTATCTCTCTGTATGCCCGTTGTGGAAAGATGAGGAATGAGCACGGACAAAGTCATAAAATATGAGATTAATGTTGCATGAGAGACGGAGACAGCACAAAACTCTCTCCTGAGCTGAACTGGAAAGCGAACGTGAAGCACACATAAACACAAAGGAAGAGTAACGAATATATAGTAGTAGTAGTAGCTTTCTGTATTTTTCAACCGTAGATATACGATTTTGGGTAGAAAATCGTGTACCGATGATGATGATGATGATCACGATGACATATACACAAAACGTTCCTTTTTGTACACCACCGTCTTAAAGAGTAGAGAGAAAAGCGACCTGAGTGAGCTTGTCTTCAATTTTTTTTTCTCTCTCTACGTTACAGACAAAAAATATTTTATTCAAGACCTTTTAAGAAGCATAACTGATGAAAAAGGGTAGGGACTGGGGAAAAAGCATGTTTAATGCATGGCATGGGATACTCTCTGGTAGCTCTCAACAAGACAAACCAAAGCAACCTTTTCGATCATCATTGTCGTCCTAGTAGTTTGTTACGTGGAATAAATGAAAAAAAAATTGTCGCAATGGTGGTGGTAGTTGCATTTGGACAAATTTTTGTTGTGATTTTTTTATATAAAAAATGGAGGAAAAGACAAGAAAGTTGGAAATTTTAGTGGATAGCTGTATACAATGTGTAACTTTGATGTGTCGTTGTGTGTTTATGTGGAGGCGGTGGAAAGGTAATAGATGTGGAGGGTAATAAGAGCTGTCAACGAACCTAGATCAAATGTTCGGTCTTGTTAGTATTTTCACCAAATTTTGTTGAGGATGTGCCCTTAACTGGCATTTTAATAAAAAAAAAAGGAAAGCACACAGGGAAATATGTAGCTCGGACCCATTTTTGTTCTTATATCAAATTTGTCGGCTTCTTTGTTCTTTACTCTGCTTGGAGCGTAATAATAATGCAATGATATAGCTTTTTGCTGCTGGGAGCACGTGATAGGTAAAACTCGATTAAATGTGAAGGGAAGCATACATAACTCTGGGAGAAGGAAAGAGCAAAGTATTATATGATGCTAGCTTGGGTCGGTGTATGTCACGTTGAAAAAGGGTTATTTCGCTTCTGTGGGTTTTTCCAACGTGCTGGAGAAATCACGGGGCTCTTGTTTTCGCTTTAAAATATATGGCTGTCCTTGAAAAGCTTTCGACGAGATTTATTGTGATGAGGTTGCAAGGCAAGGCAGCAGGAGAGAAAGGAGTAAAAACAAGTGTAGTAGTAAAATGTGAAATGTAAAGTTTATGTGGTCATAATAAGTGGGTAGAATTTAGAGGGAAAGTTGAGAAATTTTGCAGATTTTGGAATCCATCAAAGGAGACGGGAAAGTTGGCTGAAATTTGAAGAGGGAAAAACAAGTGGAAAATATATGGGACAGCAACCTTGAGTCGGGTTTTCTACGGAAATGTATTAAAACAAATTGTGTGTTAACATAAAACTTGACACTGAAGTTCTAGGCTTCGTTCGTTACACAAAATGACGAAATTTAATTTACATGACATTACCAGAAACCAGAGACTGACATTTAAAGTGGAATTATGTGTAGCAAATTATGTAAATTTAGCCTCATTTTGGGAGCTAAAAATACTGATATGGATTTTATTTCTTTTTCTCTCACCAAATTTCTCTTGGCACAGATGCAACTTGCACATCGGCAGATCGCCTGTCCCCCCAGATCGTGTACTCCTGGGAAAGATTTTATGTGTAAAAATGACTCCAGTTGTATTTTGGCTACTTGGCGGTGCGACGGGGAGTATGACTGCGCTGACGGCAGCGATGAGAAGGTACATAATTTAAAAATGTATAGAACGGATTTATGTATAAAATATTGATTGGAGGGTAAAAAAAGTATGCATTGTTAAATATTTTTCGCAGGGATGCTCTTCCGATCACGCCAATGTAACTTCTCACTGTGGCAAGCAAGAATTTGAGTGTGCAGACCGAATTACCTGCATTCACAGCTCTTGGTATAAACATTATTGATTATTTTTTTCTCATTTATTTTCCATTTAAAAAATGATGGATGGGATGACAAGTGCAGTCCGTATACATGCCCCATTTTTTTGCCATGTAAAGAATTGAATAAATAATAGATTTGTTTGGTTATTCAATTTTTCCAGGGTTTGTGATAATGATCAAGATTGTCCCGGCGGGGATGATGAAGATGAAGCTCATTGTCAGCACGTCAACTGCAGACCAGACCAGTTCCAATGCAGGAGTCTTGAGTGCATTCCCGGTCATTTGCAGTGCTCAGGTAACGCTGAGTGTTCGGATGGGAGTGACGAGCAAAACTGCTGTAAGTACCCAAAATTCATTCCACATCCATATTATCAAAGAGTACCACAAGTGGCGAGAGAAAAAAAACTCGTTCAATTTTTTCCAATATTATTACGGTCGTAGTACAAGACAAGTACAAGATTTAACGCTTCATACAGAAAAAAATATTATGTTGGCGTATGCAGGAAGTAATGCTCACGACGACGATAATGTGTAATGTATTGGCGATGCTGGTGGTGCTGGTAAGTGTGGAGAATATGAGACTAAGGAACAGAGAGGGACCCTTTTGTACAGTGTCGTTTTTTGGCAAGAGACCCTTTATCACTAAAGCCCATATCATGTGTCAGGCGGCAAGCAAGGAACAATGGCCGCGTAGCCTATCAATCATGACAAGGGACTCTCTTTCTGGCACGCTGGAGCACATTAGCACACCAGCAGCGCTCATTTTCCCCACACCTCCCTTATATTCCTCCAAGCATCCCACCAGACAAAAAAAACTACCCTGAGCCTTCTGCTATCTCACACATTTTATCTAGTGGCCATTATGGTGGACACACTATGTAATGTTTGTTGGTTACGTATTACACAAGTTACAACAGCCACACGTTAGTACAGAAAGAGAAGAGCAGCAGTTCATTCTCGTTTTCTCTACTACTCGGCACTCATTCTCTCTCTGGATTTATGAAGCACATCGTATCGTGTGAACTTTACAATGTCTTCTTGTCGCTTTTCTTCATCTACCACTACCACCGTCGCCGCCGTTATTATTATTACCATTATGAGCATTATTGCCATTAGCAAGTTGGCGAATGTGTGTATCACTCTGGCTTATCAAATGAAAGAAGCGCCATTGTTGTAGCGGCGCATATACATTTATAATAATACTTTTTTGTCTAGATTCCCTTTCTTAAATTCTCCGTATTTATATAGTATTTTTGACTTTTTTTTTCTTTTGTGCATGTCTACAGCCTTGTACGGTCCCGGAGGAGCACTTGGGAACGGCACGAGAATTATCGGCTCGGGGTGTAACCGTAAGACAGAGTTTGACTGCGGCTCCTCCTGTATTCCCTTGGACAAGGTTTGTGATCAGAAAAATGACTGCGGACATTGGGAGGATGAACCAAAGGACCGATGTGGCGTCAACGAGTGTGCCGTAGGGAATGGCGGATGTGCTGAGATCTGCGTGGATACGGCTGCCAGCTTCTATTGTGAATGCAAGCACGGTTTCAAACTCGTCGGGAATAGTTCCTGTGAAGGCAAGTGTAGTACATATAGAGCACCACAACAAAAGAAAAAAATATAATAATAATAATCCAAAAATGTTTCATAATATTACTCAATATCACACCACTACATACACGGAACTATATATTATATTATGTAGGCACTCTCATACTACTTAGCTATAACAATGTAATCACCTTATCTTCATCTTCTTCGGCAACAAGAAAAAAAGTTGAGAAAAATATGAAAAAAAAGAAAGAAAAAATCCGTCCATCCGTTCATTCCTTTTGTAGCATTTCTCGCTCTCTCCTCTTCTCCCAACACACAATACCACTCTCTTGCTCTTTGTATTTTTAGTAAACTGAAGGCACTACTGAGTATGTATACGCGTCTCTTTTTTACTCTTAATGGCCCTCTGGCCTACTTTTTCAACATCATCCTCGTCGTACATTCCACTTTTCTGCTTACTTTCTCTTCTCCTTAATACACCAAGACAGAGTTAAACCGTGAATAGTGCATATATAGAGCAATAGAGAAAGACACCTCGTTTTTTAACTCTCTCTCTCTCTCTCTCTCTCTGTGTGTGTTCCAAAAGTTGACTATTATCAGTGTGCCAAGCGAAACTAACAAGAGAAAAGATTCCAATGACGGGGTTTGGATGCCACGGCGGAGTAATCCATCCGTAGTGATATTTTTTTTTTAAAAAAAGAGAGAGAAGAAAGTATACCATATTATTATTACTAGTCGTTGGTAACTTGTACCTTCTTCTTTACTTTTACAATCCAATGAGGATGATGATGATATGGACGATGCCGTGATGATGTTCCATCGTTTTTGCCAAAAAAAAAAGCTCAAACCTGATTCATGGCTCTCTCGCTCCTCATCCTTTGGCAGTCATGAAGAAAGAGGTAGAGACTTTGGTAGGTAGGTAGGTAGACTCAAGCTAAGGCTCTCTAAAGATACATGCTTCTTCGTCTTCATCATCATCATCCTCATCATTATTATTATCTTGTTCTAGGAACAAGCTTTATTAGTACACACCGTCCGTCGTCTCATCGCCTAACATGAAAACTGTGGAGGTACTAGGCACCGGGAACATTGTACATAGATAGTAGCATCATCATCGGAAAGAAAATGGATCCTATTATTTATATGAATATACTATTTTATCGTTTTGTCTACAATCTGTATACGTATGTACATAAACACTACTACTACTACACCTTGTGTGTGTGTGTGTGTCTGTAGTACGTACACTTTCTGCATGAACAAACAAGTTGGAATTTGAAAAGGAGAAAGTGGCAGTGCTAACAAGGAGTGTGTTTTATTATTACAAGGAGCAAAGCACACACATATACACATTCAAGCAGAGAGAAAGAAGCAAACTAGAGTAGTAGCAGGGAGAAAGAGAAGAAACAGAAGAATAAAGGGAGTCACTTTGGGGAACGGGAAGCATAGATCAATTTAGGAAGCCACGAATGGCCTTCATCGTCTTATTTCTTCTGGCTGGTGAAAGTAGAGACAGAGAGAAAGAAGAACACAAGAAGAAGTATAAAGTATGTGCTTGCTGGTTGTATGTATATTTTGTAGAGGTGGTTGATCAGACTACATATTATTACAAGCACATCTCTTTTTTTTCTCTTGTGCTGCTGGTTCTACTACTACTACTATAAAAGTATGTTAGGACAAGTAAAACCGATGCTGATGTTGTTGTTGATGATGATGATGATGAAAAATAATCGAAGATGTGTGTAGTTTGGTAGGTTGGCTTAAGGTTCTATATTTGAAATGATGACGACAGTAAACTCTAATAATCCGCGAGGATTTATCCCTTCAAATTTATTTTTTCTCAATGCCTTCTTTTCTCTTCATCGCCAACAACACAAATAAATGGAACTCCATTTTTCCAAGAGAGAAAACGAACAAGGAAAAATGGAACGAATGCGAATACAGCATCTGCAGACGAGAGAGAGAGAGAAAAAAAAGCAAGTAAAAGACTTCCTTTAGAGAAAGTAACGCTGTTCATTTATCTTTTTGACTTTTACAATAGGCAATCTTGTAGTCAGTTTTAGTACAAAAGGGCAACATTGCGTATGAACAACCCCTGAATACTATGTGCAATTTGTAAGCAAAACGAGTAGTAGTAAGTACGCTCTGCTGTTGCTGTCTTTTTTTCTTCATACTTTTAA
>JAHZMV010004352.1:0-12909 GCA_027743765.1 Coecobrya sp. COE2 | reverse complement strand
CAAGATCAATCGATTGGAGTCCGAAGCCAAGGATAGGGATCAGATGTATAATCTTTTAACGTAAGTGAAGTCAATGATAAAAAAACAATATAAAACTACCTTAAAAATGATTTAGTTAACTAATTAAACTTTATATTTAATTTTCTTTAGTGATGACCACGACACGCTTTTGAACAGATTTCAAACCGAAAAGATGACTAGTGACACGTGGATGATGAAAGCCAAGCAGTTCGAAAGCTACCGGGACCTGGCAAACGAAATGGAGACGAGAGCTGTTAAGGCTGAAGCTCAACTCCGAACTTTTTCACAGTACGTTTATTATTTTAGTAAATTATTAATTACGCTTAATTAAATGGTAATTAATCAGTAATTTTTTTTCTACAGAATTGAAAGTCTGATAAACGGGGTGGAACGGAGCGTGAACGAGGAGCTGAGCCAGTATCCTCCCACGCTGGAAACTGTGCGGAGTTTATTGGAGATGAAGAACGTGTTGTCGACGTGAGATAAAATAATAATAATTAAAATAATATTAACTTTAATATAATATTATAATTAAGTAGTTCAATTAATTATTATTTTCTTTTAGTGAGCTAAAGCACGCCAATTCCAAGTACAACGACCTGAAGATAAGCCTAGAGACCTGTCGCAAGGAAAAAATGAAAGAGAAGCTGCAACACGACAAAAAAGCAAGGGAACTCAAGGAACTCCAACACGTTTACGAAATCTCCCGAGTTAACGGTAAGATACGCAGTGCTAGTCCTCCAGCCGTTGCCGATCTGGGATCCACTCCCAAACAATTTCGTACAAAACGCAGGTTTCAAGAACCTTCTGCCACGGTTACATCCTCTACCAAAAGTCCGGCAGGTGCTGGGGTAGATTCCGACGTGGACGTTTTTCCAGTTTCTTTTAAACCCAAAAAAGCCAAACCAACCGTCTCCACTGCTGCTGCTGGATCCTTCGCATCCTCAGCTTTAACTAAATCCAAGTCGTTAGTAACGCTCCCTACAGAAAAGAAGGAGGAGGATACCTCCAGCGGAAAAGTTACAAAACCGCAAAAGAAGCTGCTCAAGCAAACAACCCAAAAATTTCCTTGTGGACTTTCCCCAATTGTTCCCCCGTCAGCAGTAATAAGAGCGTCGACAACCGATAAGAAGAAAAACTCTCCAGATTCTACAATCGACCTGTGCAGTGATAGCGATGGCGTGGTAAGTCCTCCGACTTATCATCATTCTTCCCCCAAAACCATTTTACATCCCTGTTAAAATTCTTAATTTAATTTTTGTTTGGCTTTTTCTAGGACGGCGACTCGGAAGAGCTTCGAATTCGTGGTAATCGTTCCCGGTGCGCCTCTCCCCATGTCTGTAAACCGTTTCCGAGCTCTGCACCAAAAATCATCCCGACCTGTGCTTGGAACTTCAGGTGCAAGTGGATCCACGCCCAAACCTAAAAAGTTCAATTTTAAGAAAGGTCCCTCGCAGTAATTCTTCTATTAAAAATTAATTTATCGCTCGCTCTCTCGCTCAATTCTCATTTTTGATAACCGTGTAAACTTCTATTTAACTATAAAAAAATTTTTGTACAGTAATTTATTATAAACTGCAAGCGCACTAAAAAGCTCGTCACACGTCATTTGACAGTAATTAAATGTGGTTTACTTTTAATTGATCAAGTTATTATTAAAATTTTTAAAATGTGTGAAATAACCCAACAACAAAAACACGACTGACTATATAATTATTTTTTATATATAATAATTCTTGTACTACTTTATAATTTCAACTTTAATTTTAATTAGTCATTTAAAATAACTTTTCTGTAATCAATTCATTTAAGATGACCAAATAATAATTTTAGACCTGAAAAATAAAGCATGCAATCAAGACAAACATGATTAAAAGTAAATAATTTATCTATATCTTATCATGATAAGCATACATTTAGTTGATAAGCACCTACATTGCAGGTGCTTATCTCAAAAGAAAGCTGCCTGCAGCTGCACGTTTTATCTCGCAGCTTGCTGCTCCATCTCCTCAAATTGTCCTCAAAGACAGCTCGCTTTTTCTTTTGTTCTTTTCTTCTCCCCTGCCGCCTGCTTCTTTAAGGGGCCGTTCATACAAAAAATCTCCATTTTTTCTCCCACCTCACCTTATCCATATAATTTTAACTAACAGTTAGTTTTCATGCTTATCTATTAGAAATACGATTTTTAAACCTCTGAAACGTTTTTAATTATTTTGATAACGTTTTGTATGAATGACCCCTCAGCCTCGAGTGTGAGGTTTGTTGTCTCGGCTGAGCTGCTTCTGGAGAGAGAAGTGCATTTACGATAAAAAATGTACACACGGTGCACCTGGTCGACTGCTAAATGCACGCAGAAGTGCTTTCAGCTCTCTTGTTTTTTTTCTTGAGGTTTCCTCCAAAACTACTCCAAAAAAATAACTACTCCAAAATTAGAAAGTATGACAGTTAGATAAAGTGGAGGTTTTTGTAGAGGTTTAATTGGAGGTGCTGTTAAAGTCGAGAGATAATAGGTAAACAAATTAATTAGAGGAGAGAGAGAGAGAGAGAGAGGATTATAAATTGAAGGCAACTTAAAACTAGTCCAGACATTTAATTAGTTAAATGAGTAGTTAGTGGCGTTAATTATTGGAAAATTTAGGTGATAGCCAGGGTTAAAGTTGACAGGTTAGAGAGAAGTTGGAGTGAGGTAGGTTTGTAAATTGATGAAATGTTTGGTTGGATGATGCAATAGGTAAATTAAATGGTTAATTTAAAGGGGTAGTAATTTTTAACTAGTTTTGTAATTAAGGTGTAGAGGAGCTTAATTAATTGTTAATTTGTCATTTTGTTTTGCAGAGTTTTAATATCGAAAACGGCAGAGGTTGACCACTGGCCCACCCTGAGGACTGACCACCACCACCACCAACCACCGAGATTGGTTTAGTTAATTAATGGTTAGTTTAACTAACTTAGTTAGTCTGATTAACAGTGAATCTGGTACATATGTTGACACGTTATTGTCATTTGTTATTAATTAACTTTTTGGTGTGTTCCTTTAACATATTTTTTTAGGTTACAGCTCTGCCAAAAGCCAACGAGAGGATTATGACACTACCCACTTTGCTGTTCACTTGGCAGTTAGTTAATTAACTTACTCAAAGAGTAAGTCTTCCATCGATAGGGGGAAGGAGAGCAAGACTGATCATTATTTTCCGGTAGGAAACGCATTCCAATGCCACGTAGGTGACCAATCTCTCTCTCTTCTTCTCTGTAATATAAGTAAACAGTCATTATCTTTTTTTAAATAGTTAATTAGGGTATAATTTAACAAGTAGCATTACTCATTAATTTTAATTGTAATTAAGTCATTATTAAAATGGTGATAATTATCTTTCAACAGGAAATCGACTCAGTGAATTAAGATCTGACCGGCGCGTTGTAAGATTCCAAACCGGGTTCAGTTGGGGTAGCAGCGACAGTGACGACAGTTCAGATTCCAGTGATAGCAGCTCATCATCGTCATCATCGGACCATTCGCCTCCTCGACCCCATAACAGTTCATCTTCTTCTCTACCATCTCTATCTCCCCCAGCTTCCCCCACCCCAGCAGCAGTATCATCCCCCGACCACTCTGTCTCTGGTGGTAACAGCCCCTTATCCATCGATTCAGACTCGGACAACGAGATCCTGCGGCGTCGACTCCACAGCGACGACAGTGACCAGGAGGACAATTCTGGTGACAATAATTCAACCGCCAATCAAAACTCTGACTCCGACGACGGCGACAACAACCAGGCTAACGACTCAGATTCCAGTAGTGTAAGCTCCCTCCACAGCGATAACCGTAGTGACCGTTTAATATTTTCCAGCGACTCGGAGGACGAAAACGAGCACAACAATTCAAACGCGTCTTCTCAACGTGATCTCAGCGCTGGGAGTAATGCTAACCGCAGGTTCCGCTTGAGTTTCAACAGCGGCCACGAGGATAGTAGTAGCGACAGCGACGCCAACTCAGTCAGCACACTAGACCTTTACAACAATTTGGGAAATCTCTGGGGGGAAAGATCACCATCACCTACAGCATCAGCAGCAGCGAATAATAACTTGGACACAGACTCAAACAACGAAGATAACGACCCCCACTTGTTTGAATTGTCACCTGCCGGCAGTAGTGCAGACGAGGAGGAATCTATTAATTTGGATTATCGTTCAGATCCCGAGTTGAATTTTTTGGGATTGGCAGATCTCTTTCGAGGATATAACCAAAGACCACCCACACCCAGAAGAGTTGGAAACGGAAGCATGAGCGCCCGAAGTTCTGCGGCGGCCACAGTGGCCACTAGTAGCGCTGCTTCTACAAGAACCACCACAAGTAACAGCACGATATCTTATGAATGCAGCGTCTGTCTCGAGAATTTGGACCAGCCAGCCAGTATTGATGATCCTGTGATGATGCCGGATAATAATGAGAATAATGTGGCGGTGCAGCAGCAAGTTGATGGAATTTTGGGAACCCCCAGGGGGAATACTAGTAGGAGGGGACGAGGTGGAGCTGCTTCTGGTGGGAGGGGAAGGATTGCTTTGGGTCAGCAGAATGTTTGTCCAACGGATGTGGTGGCTACACACTGTGGCCATTTGTATCATCAAATCTGTTTAGAAAAGTGGTTTGCAGAACAAGGGTAAGGTTTAAAATAAAGATAATTAAACTTAATTAATGTTTCAGTGTATAATTAATTTTTTTCTGGATTTTTTTGTGTAGCAAGCGGACCTGTCCAAGCTGTCGTAAGAACGTTCCAAAAGCCAAATTGATTAGACTCTACCCAAATATTTCCTTTGATAATGGCGCGGCTGCGGCAAGAAGAAGGGCTGAGATTTCACCGGATATTAATAGCCCGCGTCCCTCCACTTCAGCAGCTGGGGCATCAGTTCCAATCCCGGTGCCTTCAACCGCACCATTGACATCAACTGCTCAAGCACCCCCACCTGAGGTGGTTGTTCAGGATTCAGGAGACTCGAACGAGGCAGAGTGCAGAAGGGCTCCTTGTTTGGACATGAAAGTGATTCACAATACGCTTATGTGAGTATAATTAATTGTATCTTTTAAAAGTATTTTCATCTTTAAAATTTAATAGTGGTGATTTATAATTAAATCTTTTAATTGCAGTAATGACTACCAGGACTTGCAAGAACGATTAGACAACATTCGCGAGAATGATGAGGTGAAAGAGGCTACAATTAGGAGTCTGGTGGAGGATAACGATCGACTATCTGAAGAAAATCAGCGTTTAAAACGGTAAATTGAAAATAATTCTGTACGTTTTACACTTTTTAAAATGCAGCGTCAAGACGCCAACTTACTCATAATTTATTTACTTTCTCTGCAGACAAATCGAGGAAGTAGCTCCTCCCATTCCCACCAGTACCAACAAACGACGACGCCATTAGTAAATGCATCTCAATCAGTTAGCTCGAGATGACCTGAAAATATATTAAATCGCTATAAAGATATAATTTATAGAAAAAGTCGCAATTATAATTATAACTACCTTAATTAAATTTATAGGTACTTTTTTGTATTGAATCTTCTCTAGAAATATTTAACTCATGTACTTATTATTTTTTGATAGGTTTTACTCTGTTAAAAATGATAATTAATAATTTAATTGAGTTTGTCATTAGGTTAAGTTAATTAAAAAATGTGTGTGTTGACGTACGGATGAAATTGTTTACGTACAAATTATTTTATAAAACATTTTTGAAAAACAAAAATTTAATTTAACGAATTAAATTGTCTAATAATTTGTTGGACTACCAGAAAAAAAATTATAATTGACTGTCTATAATTTTTGTTTATAGTCAACTAAAACTAGTAGTTTGAATTTAATTATTATAATTAAATTTTTCTTGATTATATTTTTTGACACCTGTGCTGGGTGTTTGATGCTTAACGGTGCGTGTGTGCTTAATGAATGGGTGATGTGATGACTCATCATCACTGATGATGAGAGATATAGATGATGTAATTAAGATTAATTAAGATTTTGCCCCGAGAATAATTGACTGCGCGAAATAAATAAAAAACGATTTATTATTTATTGCGAGATTTGTAAAGGAAAAAACAAAACTAAAACTATATTTTGTAAAGAGGAAATATAGAATAAAATTACAAAACAATTAAAAATTGAGCTATATAAAAAGTCTAATTTATTTTTAATGACTGTAACAATTAAATTAGTTTTCTTGATAATCGTCGTCGGGTGGTGGCGGGGGTGGAGGAAATTCTTGCATGTCGATAGGTAGCAGATCGCCCCAATCACTGCGTTTTGCGACTAGACGAAGTTGTCTGTAAAAAAAATAAAAGATAAGCAATATGATAAGGTTATAAAAAATAGGTTATCTTTTTTAAGGAAAAAAGGCTTATCGAGTTTCATACTGTGAGTGTTTAGCTTTGGTAAGAACGGTTTCCGAAATGGTTCCTTTTTCTGTGCACATTCGACAGATAATATGCCTGGGTCTTTTCATCGGCTCTTGGATAAGTCTGGGCCATGCGGCGTCATTGGTTCTGGGGCGACCTGCATCAAAAAATAAGTAGTTTATTATTATTTAAAATAATTAACTAAAAATCAATTAAATTTTTTATTACCTCTGCGTAAAACAACGTAGCAAAATCGCTCCCTTTCGCAGTTATCCTGATGAAAAGGGTAAAGTGGTCGGTACTTGACTTCAAAGTTGCAAGGAATCGTGTCAAACGCGAATCTTGGGCATTCCGTTTTATTAGGGCACTGTAGAATAATTAGTTAATTACCTTTCCATAATCATAACATATCTTAACTTTTTAATTTAAATGATAATTAAATATACCGGACTAAACACGTGACAATTTCGTCGGGGTCTCTTTTCAACGTCGTCAAGTCCTAAAATGTAATTTCTAGCTTCTATAATCGCCTGTAATAAGAAAGTAAAATAATTTAGTGAGAGATTTAACTAGATAGTTAATTAAGGCTATACATTTTTCTTTACCCTAAAGCCAGCCCCAGTGCCTGCCTCAACGATCACCAAACAGTCTTCCGTTTTATTCCACAGCTTATCAATAATTGTTAACCGGTCCCTGGCTGAAGGTAGCTCCATCAGAGAAAATGCACTGACCACGAGATCGTATCGAATCTTTAAAAAAATTAAAATATTACCATAAATCACCTTAATTAACTCTATAATTAAACTTAATTTTGTTCTGCTTACTTTAAAAGATTCGGGAAGATGCTGTCTAAAAAATAGGGCGGGTATCGAATGATCATTATTTTTGCCCCCGCCGCGCAGTATCAGTTCGGCAAGCTCATTCATTTCCCAACTCACGTCGGCGCACAGGTGCTCGTTCAATGTACTCGCCCAATAATGTCTGGCAGCCCTGCATATAAAAAGTATGATAAGCTCAATCTCCTTACAGATAACCACTTTAAAGGTTTTTGAAGTATTTTTAAACTGACCATGTAACGGTGCAAAGGCCAGAGCCAAAATCGCATAACGTCTTGGGTTTAAATTCCGGGTCCCTTAGGGCCATCTCGTTAAATATCCTGGCTAGCACGGCATACTCTGCAGCGCTTCTTCCAAATAGGTACTGAAGGGCCCTGTCCTTAGTGTAATTAATGGGATCCCAGTGATAAACTGTGCGACGAAGTTTGCTTAGGATCTCGCGTTCTTTTCTGTTCTGCAGTTTGACTGATTGCGCCTCGCTGAGAAATGGAAGCAGAGCTTCATCTGCAATAACATAATTAAGAAATATTATTATCCTCTCTCTATATGAATTAATACGGTTAACTAGCTAATTAAAGTTTTAATTGACCTTTCATACGAACGTCTTCTTCTATCTTTAACGCTTTCTCTCTCAGGTGCTGTTTTTCAATAGGAAGTTGTCTGGACCAAACATAATTTTGCAGGTCCTCAGCTCCCTCCTTGATTCTGTGAATGTTTTCGTCTAAAAATAATTAACAGTTTAGTCATCCAATTAAATATTAGTGCTTAGATAAATAAATAATTTTAATTAATGTATTTTCTTCTCTTACGACGTAAAATGAGCTCTGCAGCATGACTAAATTTTTCTGGAAGGGATATCTTCGGCAGGTGAAAGATACCCGGGTGCTTTCCCGGTTTTAAATTGTTTTCCTCCAGGTATCGTTCCGTGCCTTGGTCCAGCTTTGTTTGGACACGGGCGGCAGGACCGGTTCCGTACCCTGTTTTGTAACGCTGTAAAAACATTTAACAAATAATTAATAATTTAATTACACATCTAATTAAAGTAAAACCCATGTAAACATTTATGCCACTTATGTAAACATGTAAAATTTACCACTGAATGCCTCTGCACTGCCGCAGGTGCTGCTTGCAGGAACTGGACATGTTTCCAGTAAAGCCTTGTCAATGATTTACTACTGACACCAGCTATTTCCATTATAATTTAATTGTGCTTCATTAAATATGCAATTAAACTATCTTCTTATCTTCGATGATAAGCGAGATGAAGCGGATGGCGGAAGGTGCTTTTAAAACATGATAAGCGCTTTTAAAAACACTGTAAACACATCAGCTTTTTAACACATCACATTATTATTTTTAACGGTAATTAACCGTAAACTATCACTGTTTTAACTACTGTCAAGTCCTCTGTATGCGCTTATCAATCACCAGATAACCTTCAAACTAATTAGAAAGCTTATCGTTAAAACTCAATCCAAGATTTTCTTCATTCCATCCACCTGCGTGAAAGTCCAACGCGCCATCCTTTTCTAAACATTTGGGGCACTCCGAGACAAAAAAATGCGTATATATTAACGGCCCACGTTAAAGTAAAGCTGGCTTGTTTCATGTTTCATGACGGCTTATCTTGCATGCAAAACTTATCGATTTTTTTATGTCCTGGAAAGTTGAACCGAGAAAGCTGGAGAAAACCCGGAAAAAGCCTCACTATTTTTAGATCAGATGTTTCGAACATTTTCCCTTTCATCTTTACTTAATTATTTTACAGCGGTTGGATTTCCGTCAGCGAAAAGAGCAAGTATAAAAAGGTGATAGTTGTTTGACCGTTGTGATAACATAAACTGGTTAAAAAGTTAATTGGTTGTATATTTAAAAATATCAGGATAAAAACCTGCATCTGGAAGAGATAAGCAAGGTAATTGGATAATATTTATACAAAATAGTTATAACGTAAGCCATTAAAATCATAAAAAAATGCTATCATCTTTAACAGGCCATGAATGAGTTGTCTCACGTCACCCCAATAAAATTACTTTGTTTTTTGGCTGCTTTGTCGAACATATATTTTTTGTGAGAAACGCTAATTAAAATAGTTAAGTAAATAAACACTTAAGTATTTTATTGACATTAGCAGACTCTACGTACAAAAACATTCACATTAGCTGAACTTGTGAACTTTTGATCTCCTCTCCTATCATAAAAATACATACCTACTTACATTATGCAATGCATTAATGCATACATACTTATTCCTTAAAGATAAGCTGTGCCTTATCATCATCAATTTTATCACTAAAAATGTGCTGTCGATAAAGTAAAATAAGTTATTCCTATACATAGTTTAGCATTATCATTTCAGCCTTATCATTACAATAATTTCTCATGTAGTCCACGTAGTAGTAGTAATAAAAAGTTTTTTATGAAAAACAATGACATTTTTAGACTGTGACATATGAGTCATTTTAAACAATATTCCCCGTAATAACTACACGTGTGTCTTCCAGACAAAAACGCGTAATTTTTTATATAAAATTAGCAACTAAAATTTAAAAATCTGTATTTAAAAAAGTACCGCAAAACCACACGCATATATTTACGCCATGGGCTATAATAAAATTGTTTACAAATTTTTCCAAGTATATTATTCCAATACACAAGAATAAAGAAAATCAATTTAATTTTTCATAATAATTTTTGCATATCATGCAATGTCACTCTGGACGCTCTGCACAAAAGCGATATCATACGTGTCATTTAACTTTACATGCAGCTATCCAGAACTTGACCACTGTCCATTTCCACTTAAATGATGACATATTATAGTAACACACAAGCTATCAATTATCATCAAAATGTAAATAGCCAAGCAGTTAATACAGCACAGGATCGCGGTTATAAAAGAATCATGTACCACTTTTTGACTTTGACACTACTGGCCATCCCATCACTCATCATTAAAATGGACAGTGTGTATATTGCATGTATATTAAAAATGACTGGAATGAACTATATTAATATTTTTTTGGACTATATACCTATCTTGTTGACAAGTGAAACTTTGATCATGACCGTGTTAAAAAATAATGATGATTATGCTTCTTTCTGGATATAGTTTTCCTGGAGCACCACCAGTAAGATTTCTGGATCGTGAAGGATCGGATCGTTAATTATTTTTATCCGAGGAATAAAAATTAAATTAGCAATACAAAATGGCAGAAAATAAGGAAGTAATTGACAACCCGTACTCTAAGGTGGGTAGTAAATATATAAAAAATAAGTTAATTAGAGAGATAATTAAAGTGCTAACTAGAATATAATTTTATTATTTTAGGTTATTGGAGACCTCCGCGAGAGTTTTGACGATGGCGTCACCCTACCTATTGAATTCCGGTTAAGGCAACTGAAGGCCCTTTATAAGCTCGTGGATGAGAATTTTGATAAAATGTTGGTCGCCGTGAATAAGGACATGAGGAAAGCTCAAATGGAAGGTTAGTAAATAAGTAAGTTGATTAAGTAATTAAATTATGTTTATTGGGGTGACATGAGAAAATTTTATTTTTTGAAGGTGCCAGTTACGAGCTGGAAATCTTGAAAAGTGACACGGCCGGTACGATTCGTGAGCTGAAGGGCTGGATTAAAAAGGAGTCGGTTCCGTTTAACCTGTTGCTTCCTTTGGATAGCGCCTTTGTGAAACACGACCCTTACGGCTTGGTGCTTATCATTGGCGCTTGGAACTATCCCTTTCTGCTTACACTTCAGCCTTTGATTGGTGCCATTGCTGCAGGTAAACTCGAAACAATGACATGACAAACTAATTATTTTTATACATTATTTAGCTATAATTTTAATTGTGATTAGGTAACTGTGCCATAATTAAACCATCGGAACATTCCGTACATGCCAGTGCTTTGATGGCTGAGTTGATTCCTAAATATCTAGATAACGTGAGTGGCTCAAAATTATCTAAGTTTGTGTTAATTATGTGGATAATTAAGTTTAATTGTGTTGTTACTTTTATAGAAATGTTACCGGGTTATCTTGGGCGCGGCTCCAGAAACTGTTCAACTCTTGGAAAATAAATTTGACTACATTTTCGCCACAAGTTCAACCCGAATCGGGAAATGCGTTATGCAAGCGGCTGCAAAGCATTTAACGCCTGTGACGTTGGAACTTGGAGGAAAAAGGTAAACTAATCATTACCTATTTAACTATAAAGATAACTCTGATTTTAACTGATAACCTAATTTAACTATAGTCCTTGTTATGTGGACGACAACTGCGACGTGGAGATCATGACCAAGCGGATAATTTGGGGTAAGTTGAGAATGCTTACTTTTTATATGCATTTTACCCGAGGCTTTAATTAAAATCAATCTAATTAATTAAATATTGGGATGATTATCTTTTTAGGAAAGTGCATCAATCTTGGTCAAACTTGGTAATTACACTTTAACTTAATTGCTCTCATGAACTTTATCGGTAAAATTATGAATGAATTATAACGGTTTTCTTTAACAATGTTTAATAATTAACAAACCCAACTTTCTCCGTCTCCAAAAGCTGCTCAGCGACACGGAAGGGAAAGTTGCTGTCGGGGGAAGCACAAAGGAAGACGACCTCTTTATTGAGCCAACCATCGTCGGTAAAATTTTTAACTAACCAACTACCCCCTCACCTTACATTAATATATGCATAACTACATTTAAATTTTTTTAATTGCTCATTAGTGGACGTAAAGGACACAGACTCGCTCATGAGCGAAGAGCTGTTCGGGCCAATTTTACCAATAATTACGGTCAATTCGAAAGAACAAGCGCTCAAGTTCATTAAAGACAGGTAAAAAAATTACCGTTACAGTTAATTATAATTTTTTGAAGGATAATTTTAATTGACAGTTAAATTTATTTTTCTTTAGACCCAAGCCCCTCGCCTTATACCTTTTCTCCCGCAATCAAAAAACTCTCGACTACTTTATCGAGCGTACCTCCAGCGGCGCCGTGTGTTGTAACGATGTCATCGTCCAAAACGGTTGGGAGGGTTTACCCTTCGGGGGAGTGGGTGATTCCGGCACAGGACGCTACCACGGAAAATACACTTATGATACCTTCATCCACAAAAAGAGTGTTCTCCAGCGTTCCTTTTCCCACATTGGCGAAAAAATTTACGCCATAAGATATCCTCCTTATAACAACAGTAAAATGAGATTCATCGCTAATTTCATTCGCTACGTTCACGCTTTCGAGCTGAAGGGCAAATCCGCCACGATTTTGACCACGGCCATGACCACTCTTGTCGCCACCATTGCCGTAACCGCTGGCTGGCTGGGTGTCTACCGGAAGCGTCATCAGGACTAAATAAAACCGCAGCGTAAAATACATTTTTAAATATCAAAGACATTTTAATTAAAAAACTAGTCCAATTCATTTAATTGTTCATTAAAGTTACCACAAATTAAATAAACATTTTTAATTATCCAAGTCATTCCTTTAAAAATGCATAAGCCCATCAGCGTCAACAGCGTCACGAGCGTTTTCAGCAGCGTCATCTCTCCCCAGCATGCATTTCAAAAGGGGGCCGTCCCCACATGCCACCCCACCCCCTCCCCCCAAAAAAATTAATTCCCCCTAATAAATTCCTAATTACCCAATTAACTTTAAA
>JAHZMV010004351.1:0-14745 GCA_027743765.1 Coecobrya sp. COE2 | reverse complement strand
AGCATGAATAATTCTTAATGAAGCTTGGCAATAACCAACAATGGGAATGGGATTAGACATATGGTCAAGTACTGCAGACTCTGATTTAAATGATTGAATGAGCTTTACAAAATCGTGAGACGTAGTCAAAGAGCACTTTCCTTTCAAGAATGCCCGCAATCTATACAAGCTAACCACATAGCAGTATCTCTGTGACTCATCATGAATGGCAAAAATTGTTTTATGACAAAATATCTACATGTCTATAAAATTTAGACATTTACTGCGAAGTTGTAGCCAAATATTAAATCGGTTGATTGGAATTGGAACTGATAATGTAAAACTGGATTTGCAATGATAATGATTCATAGGAAATGTAATGTATCAAATGAATGCTTTTTTAATATTCTTTAAGCAGGTTGAATTTAAAGAGAAATGAAAATGTAATTGTGCTTTTACTTCAGCGTTACACGATTTCAGTAACAACAATAATAATTAGTAATTGTCTCATCCTATTATTTGTATGTCAGTATTATCATAGATCTTATTTTTATACTTTTCTTTTGCATGTCACATACATGACATAGGTATCATAATCGTATTTTAGTTCTGAACTTTTCTCGGTCACATAGCTCGAATGTTAAAAAAAATAGAAATATGCCTAATAACACCGTGTAAACCGGAATATTAATATTAATTGCTCTTGTCATATTTAGCGTTATGTATGTACATATATATTTGTATTCTGTCCATATCTAATAAAGTTCAACCAGATTTCAGTTCAAATAGTGCACTGTCAGGAAAGAGAAACAAGTATTAGAAAAAGAGTCTCCGAAAAATCGGATAAAACAGTGACGGTCCCGTTCCCCACCAAGCAGTTGCTTTCTGTCGCTTTCAGCAGCAGCATTGAACTAGCTATCTCAGCTCCCCCACGGAACAGTTTGTATCTGCAGCTCAAAAGCTTTAATCATGCTCTCCATGCAAGGCACGATTTCTTTCTCTTCTTCAACAGTTTACTCCACCAAAGTCCAATCTCATCATAACCCAATCTCTCTGAGATTCATCACTTGTCCTTAGTGAGTTGCTGCTAAAGCTTCTGTGTTGACAAAAGTGGTGGCACCGATCACACATTGTTACCAGCCCAGCCCGTAAAAAGTAGTCCATTTTCCCCAACCGTAGGCACTTTTCATGGAACAGTAAAAGTAAAAAAGAGAAAACTGAAGGAGCGGTTTTTTTGTGTCGCTGTGTGTTTTTGTGTCGAACTGAAACATCTGTTGGATCCTATTATTCCTTGCACCAGTGCATTATCATTATTATTACACAACAGAGGTTATCAGAGGGGACTTCTGTAAACAAAGTATACCTATATCATCAACGCCACATATTGGTTGCTTGCAAAGTGAAAGGGTCTTCTTGTGTGAGGTAAACAAGGCATAAAGTATCATTGAACTCTCCCCTGTTCCCGTTTCGGACTCGACAATGAGCAAGAGGACAAAAAGGGCTTAGCCGTATGCTTCATGATTATATGACTGTCGAATATATTATCGCTGTGCGTGCACAAGGGAACAGGTTCTCATCGTCAGAACAGATTCATGCATATTCAACTTGTGAGTGCGTACCCTTGCAATAATTTTTTGTGAACTTTCATACAAGCTGTACATATATATAATAGGATGTACTGAGAGAATTGTAGAACTTTTATAAAGCTACATGCAACATATGGATATTGGATTGCAGTTGGGTTTTATTATTGGTGGTTGTGGAATATAAATAGGAAAAAACAGTGAATATTAAAGCTTTTGGCATATTTTATATGTATATACCTACTTTCACACAACACTCTATAACATGCTATTTGATATTAATTGGGGAATTTCATTTGGTGATTGAAATTACCCAACCCAGAGGATTAGCAAGTGGTCCATTGATGATGAATAGAGGATGACAGCATGGAATATGGTAGATGCAAAAGTAAAATAATATATTGGATTATAATGAGTTGAGACGCACATATGGGATTTGACGAAGCCACATTACATTATATTCTATTTTCTCTGAGGGCTCAAATGCAATACGTTGTCATTTTTACTTTGTCGAAACATGATACACATGTAGTTTTATGGATGATAAGACATGGAATTGTGTAAAGTTGAATTATTTTTGACATTATCATCCCACTTTAATATTTAGGCCGATAACAGTGCAGTTAGTGTTGTTCACTTAAATTCACAATTTGTGATGGGCCTTGTCGAAATTACTGAAAAAATGACAACCTCTGTAACAATCCCCGCAACGGGTTCGAAGAATCTTCCATCTTCAGGTTCTTCATTGAACACAACGCCTACCAGTAGCTCCTCTCCAGATCAAGTGGTGCGGAAAAAGCGCACATTTGACATAGCTTTCCTTACTGGTCAATCTGAAAAGGAAACTAGTTTCACCAGCAATAATAACCTTAACTGCGCTAGTGCTTCAAGTGAAACATCAGACCGAGACTCGCCACCCACCGGTGGCAACGGTTCAAGCACTAACAATAATAACATTGAAAGGAAATTTGCTCCGTTTACTAGCCTCACTGACCATCAGCAAAGCCATAGCCCGTACAATCTAACACAGGATGGGACAAATTCTGACAGCTCATCCATCGACGTTATGACCAATGGCTCATTGAGTGAATCAGAGTCTCAAGCACATTCACCATCCTCTTCCATTCCAGAGCAGCCAAGTCCACCACTTCATCCCGTTGTCCTCATTCATCATCAGCAACAGCAGCAACTTCATCAGCTTAGCCGGTCTAATGTTTCCGCATCTTCAAACACCAACGGTGGCATTAGCCATCGTAACAGCAATAATTCTGCCCATGGCCACCATCATCACAATCCTCATCATCTAGTAGATATCAAAAGGAATGGTGGTAGTCCACTACCTAGAGGATCAGGAGTAGCGTCCAGTGGTGGTGGTGGCAATAAAAGTCGTAACAATCGGAGTCCTGTCAAAGAAGAAATACGCTTTGAATCGCGCAGAACCATTGACATAAATCAAACAGTGGACTCTCTCAAGATCAAAGAAAATCTCCAGTTTTCTACTTTACTACCTTCTTCAGCTACCGTTGGACTCACTCTCTCCAATGGTTCTAGTGGTACGCCGGGAGGAGGGAATGAGCCTGTGGTATCGGGTTCTGTAGCTGGATCTGCTAACGCCACCAGGACCATTTCTGTTACGTCGGGCACTGATCTCACGTTGCCCCATTTAGCGTCCACCATAGCACTTTTACCGCATGTGGCGAGATTTCCGTTAGGTTTACCTTCCCTTGGTGCTTCTGCTGGTGCTGGAGTACTTCAAGGAGGCAATCACATGAATTCTGCTGGAAGCATACCTTTTCATGCAAAGATGGAAAAATCAGAAAGTATCAATATTTCATATCCAAAGCTTCGTGTTGGCCCTTTCCCTGATCCTTACGCAGCATTAGCAGCATCTGCTGTTGGAAGCTATCCGTATCCTAATTTGCTAGGAGTTCCTCAGGAACTTAGACATCCCTCATTTCCCCATCCTTTGGGATCCCCCGGAGGTCACTCTGGAGGTGGTGGCAACGGTGGAGGAAGTCAACAGGTGGGACAACAGCACCCATCACCATCAGGAGGTCCACCTTGTGGCATCAGCAGCTGAAGAAACCTAAATTAATAATAATTATTGTACTACTTAATGATAATGGGATAATCTAAGACATAAATGGTTATGACTCTACAAGAAGTATTGTAAAATGCATAGAATCTTGATACGTTATTGTTTATTATATTCTGAAACAAAACGATGAAGTTACTACATAGCATTAATTTTATGATAATTTGTATGGCCCTGTGATACAATTAGCAAAAAGGCTTGTGTTGTTGTTCAATTCTGGTCTTCATCATTATTTAGCAAGTTAGTTAGCATTTCCTAATCTAGTCCGTTTTGTATACATATTTGTTTGGGTATATATTTTTATGCTATGATCCCGAGACTGAAATTTCTTTAGCTTTACTAATTTTGAATACATGTTTTGATGTAAAATATAAATACATACATTATTATAACTATATCGGCAAGCATGCCATTGTAGTGGTCAATGGGTACTTTTATGTCAAATTAATCGTTTCGTTTACAGATATGCTCAGACATTCATAGTAAAAGTCACTTTTATCTTTGTAATTGCGGACTTTCAAAGTGTTCACAGTGCAGCAATAATCGTCGTGCGTATAGATATGCTATGCTTGTTTTTGTAATTGTACTACGGAAATATCGTGGCAGTACCATGTTCGCTTAATTCATTAGTATTATAATATATTGAAGGAAGAAGATAATAACACTTGACAAGATTGTGTAGAGCTTACCAAAGATAAGCTAAGCTGATTTCTAGAAAGATAAACTGTGCTTAAAAGTTGTATGTGTCAGACAGAACATTAAAATATTTATAGTTGCTATTTTACTTTTAGAGTGATGTTAAAAGAGCACGATAAAACCCATATTCTCTGGCTATATCTCCTGTAAGTTACAATATAGTTTATGTTTGTGTATGTAAATACAGTACAACTGTGTATCTAATATAAATATTATGTAATTTAAACAATATAGTTGATGATGATGTAGACGGTGAGTGTTCTCATCAGAGAGCAGATCGTGAATAAAAAATCGAATAACTTTTTAGGTTACAACTGTATAAATGACACATTTTGTGGTTAAGATAAACTGTGCTTAAAAGTTGTATGTGTCAGACAGAACATTAAAATATTTATAGTTGCTATTTTACTTTTAGAGTGATGTTAAAAGAGCACGATAAAGCCCATATTCTCTTGCTATAATATCTTCTGTAAGTTACAATATAGTTTATGTTCGTGTATGTAAATATGGTACAACTGTGTATCTAATATAAATATTATGTAATTTAAACAATATAGTTGATGATGATGTAGACGGCGAGTGTTCTCATCAGAGAGCAGATCGTGAATAAAAAATCGAATAACTTTTTAGGTTACAACTGTATAAATGACACATTTTGTGGTGACTTCAGCAACGAATTATTACTCCTTACGGGCTGATTCAATATTTCTTTTTATTTTAGTATGATCATTATTCCTATTCGTTATGGCACTAGGATAATACTAACATACGAAACAAAAATCTTGCATAATGCTTCAAATTACTTACTGCTCGCTCACCATTCTTGTCACTTGCTAGCATTAGTGCCCTTCGCCATTTCTTATCTTTCATAGTTGGTTAGCAAAAGTATATACTCATATACATATGATATGATGCATCAAACGAGACTTTTGTTATGCAGCCCATTTTATTAATATTGTTTTGCATGAGGTCTCACTGGAATATTCAACGCACAATGGAGAGAACGGCTATTAAAAGAGAACAAAAGTTTTGACTCAGCATAAAACAAGGTTGATCCGTTATTCTTAAATTCATTGAGGAAAGCATTAAGTCGGGCACATAAGGACCACAATGTGGCAAACTTTAAAGTACAATAAGTCCTCCTGCTAATAATCTGATGCTTTTTATTTCTTGGCCATAATATTCAAAATATTGCGTGTACAGAAAAACTCATAGACTAGGGGTCAAAATACTGAAGTCATAATGGGCAGCACTAGCCCCAACACTAAGAAAACATGATAATAATAATATTATGTACATTTCTATTGTCAAAGTCAAAGCAATAATCATAATGGCAAAGTTAATTCGAAGCATGCAACCCTTACCCTTTTATGCTGCTTTCTCAAAGAAGGAGAAGGGCACGAACAACATGGCATTATTAAACAATACCATACTTTGCTTGCATAAGGCGTGACCATTTTACCATGATCATGATCATCATCGTGATTATTATTATAGCTGTAGTGGCACAAGGGATGTGATGTGACAGAGGAATTAGCAAAGACGTCAGCTTTTACATGAATGAGAAGAATAAGAGGTTAGGGAAAAGAAATCCGTGCGGTTGTGTCCATTTGGAGAATATTTGCATATCTAAACCGTTTCCCCTTTTATCTCTTCAAGTAAAAAGGGACGCGGTAGCGCGGGGTCTTTTACGTCTTACTCATTCTTTCATCCGTATCTTGTTTTGAGCAAGTGCTCGTCCTGTCGGAAAGCGAGAAGACATAAAATGTACATATGTAAATATATGGTTGGCCACTGCTCATGTTGCTGGGGACAGACAAAAGAGAAAGGGGTTCTTAATAAACTATGTCCTTTCGGTTTCCTGAATTAATTTTATGAGCAAAAATTTATTGCCTCTTTTCCTCTCTCCAAAACCGAGATCAGAGATGAAGAGCAAAGCAGTTGACAGTTTCAGAGAGAACGCTGAAGAATAAGAGAAAAGGCAAGTGGAGCAGAGGGCCTCTTCTGTTTAGAATATTATGTGCTTGGTTTTGCCCCACAGACTTTCTAATACTCATTTCACCATTATTCTCTTAACTCTTTTGTTATCTGTATACACACTCCAAATCATTTGTATGCTGCTTTATGCTGATATTGTTTTACTAAAGGTCTTGAGCCAATCTTGACTACTCTTTTTTAAATAGTAGATTGTGTTTCTATCAAACGGAAGTGGAGGAAGAGCGGTTCAGAGGGAAAACAATAGGAAAGAGCAGAAAACATCTCATTTAATAACCTTTATTACTGTCACAACTCATGCATAAAGGAAACATATTCATTCCAGAAAAATACATATTTACATACACATGACATCCCGTATTCATATTCCACTAGGCTTGTTTAACCTTTTCACTTTAAACATCTTTGTTCATATTTGTTATTTTAAACAGAATTAAACGAAATTGAAATATTAGGATTCCCTCATTGCCCCATTCTGCACACAGAACACGTTTTATCCAGTGTCTTGGTTTGCCAACGAACAGAACTCACAAACATGGTCATATTTTCACTCATATTTTAGAGTAAAACATTTTAAGGTTATCATGCAATTAAAAATTTTCACATGCTTCCTCAGTATCAACGATTTAACTAATTGTTTCTTTCCTTAAACCGAACCTCTATGCTTCATCTAAAATCAGCATACCGCTCTGTTTGCCCTCAAACTGATAATGTCGGTTTTACAGTCTTACTCCTTCTGCTTGTTTGACTTGGCTTGCTGAATGTGTAAATGAAATTGAGTAGAGAAAATCTGGAATCGTGCTTGGTTTCCTTTATTAGCGGAGACAAGAGCCATGCAGTTGAGCCAACACCAAAAAAAACTTTTCACTTTAACTCCTCAAGCACAGCAGACAAGGGGGTTGTTGGGATGTTGGGATACATTACAGTCAAGTGGTAGTAGCAACGCTTACTAGCTACTCCTTTTTACTGTATATACGTTACAGAAACTGAAATACGCATTCATCTGAGAGAGCAAGGAATACAAAACGCATTTGGGGTGATGAAGATGGCCTATAGAAAAGGCGCATGGTAGACAAACGAGGATGATTGCCTCTATCCCTATCTATTCTACCATCTCATCACCCTCTCTCTCTAAGATGGTAAGCACTAAGTACACATTCCTATTTACCGTCCTTTCAACTGTCTTCAATATACCCCATACCTCCATTTCTATACATTTTATTGGACGCTCTACATACTACTGTTATATTTTATGTATATAACTTCTGCCTGTACGTTTTTCAAATATATATTGGGCATATAACAGAAACGTTAAGAATAGAGAAATGACAAATGCTGCATTCAAAGCATATTCCAAGAAGGTGACACGGCAAAATCTTCCTTTTTCTCCTGTGTAGAATCTGTTGTAAAATGCAAACTCCTTCTGCTCGCTAACCAAAATCAACTGGAGACAGACTTTCGGAGAAAAAACCGTAAATCCACTGTATAGTGGAAGGAGAATAAGCACGTAACCAGCCAAGAAAAGAGAATGACAAGGTAATAATAATCTGGCATTTACTGAATTTCACTTTCACTTTATCTATTATTACTAGGAGCCCTTCTCTACGAATTCCGACTTCTTACAGTGTATATAGGTATATTTGGAAAGGAATACAGATAATATATCTAGCACTACGCAGTATATTGCGTGCGTATAAACTAGGATAAGATTGTCTCTTTATACTGGAGGAGCTGACTTTTCTTCGTTTTATATCCTTGATCTCTGAACAATTCGTTTGTATTAAGTCATCGTTTAAGCTGCTGTCTTCTGATTTGAAATAATGCAAGGAAAGGTCAACTGTCTGGGTCCACTTGAAAATGTGTCTATGCTGCTTGGTAAAGTTAATTTTTCAACCTCTTTATATGAGATACCTGCTTCTGTGTCATCTAAACATTCTAACATAGATATAAATGGGTACATGTAGTCGCACACTTTTTGTCGCCTACCGTTCATGAGCAAGCCAAAACAGATTCCATTAGCAGTTATATACTGCTTGTCTCTGCACTTTTTGGTTCAAATGCACAAATTTGAGTCGCATTAGTTTTTCCCCTTATGCTCCTTGCTGGGTAGCATAAGATACGAGGAGAGGAAGACTTAAAAAATAGTCAAGATGCTCCAGCGCCCAAGCTAAAAAATAAGGGAGAAAGAAGTGGCAACAACAGAAAACAATCTCACTCTTGCACCACACACACAAGCACATTTGTTATGTACTTTAGCTCTCTCGTCGCGCGAAAAGCTGGTTGATGTGCCATATTCCATTTTGATATTATTTACTTAACTTACACACTACTTACTCTTGAGCATACATTATAGAAGCATATTCTCACAAGGAGGAAAAGCAACAAACAAACTGAGCACAACCAAAGAGAAATTCTCTCTTTTTTGTTGGTGGTGATGTGGTTTCTCTGTATATGAGTCACAATTTATCCTTAACGTGACAGTTAGCAAGTTGAACGGTACAAAAAGTTTGAGAGAGATAAGCAATCTCAATTTCAAAATATGACTTTTCTTCTTTTCCCTTTTGAACACCGTCCCAGTAGCGATTCTCTCTGTATTTACTGTATGCATTTAGAAAGTCTCGCATTTCAGAATACCACACTTTTATCATTGTTGTAAAAGGCAATGTGTGTCGTGCAATCACAATCACAAAAATATTCTACACAAACATTTTGCTTACTTACTTTTCTCTTATATCTTTTATTGTACAAGCATAGATATATACATTTTTTGAAGTCATTCTCAATATATTAATATACTTTTCTTGCCACAATCGTGAACAGGTATAATTGAGTAAAGTAGCTGAGCAAATATTCAACATTTTACGCGATGAATTGCGGGCTAAAAGTAACTATGTACGCTTCTGCCTTTAGAAGAGTTTGAGGAAATGAAAAGATAGAAAATAGTTAATCGTTCGCATTACTGAAAATAAAGCAAATTGTCTCACGTTAGAATTGGGTTGTATATTACTTGAACATGTTACTTCGAAGGATTTGTGTTAACAGATCTATTGGTGATGACAAAATTTCACAACTGGAAACTGTTTGGAGTCACAGAAAAAATGGACGTGAGGATGGATGGAGGAACAGACATACATACTAAAATACTTCTTTGATAACCTACTACTTAATAAATACCTAATATCTTTTCTTATGGAAGTATGCGAAGCAGATTTTTCCTTTTACTTTTTTCTGAAAAATACTCAACTTGTGTATATCTCTCCTTTTTCCTCTTTTTGTCGTTTACTTTCGTAAATATCATATCATGTGACAAATGTACGACTATGACTTGAGGAAGTGAAAGCATACTGTCCTTTCTTTATTAATATGGGTATTGCTATAAGGCTTAGTTGCAGGAAACCATCATAAACGACCTAGTATATGAAAAAAAATCTTCTGTGCTTATTTTCTGGTAGGTAACGGGAAAACTGTTTGTGTCTATTTCCATGTGTAAACTGGTGCAGTTTCTGGGTGTATATAGTGAGTATTATTATTAAAGTTAAGTAAAAGCATGAGGCATGAGAAACAGATTTCACCCGTAATGCGACCGAGCCTCTTCACATGATTACATCTCGATATATTTATTTATGGGTGAATATATTGCGTTTCTTTTTTCCACTCATTCTTTCACGGGAAACTAGACAGCAGCAGGAACAAATTTTTGTACAAATAGATAGATAGAAAAGCAACAGCAGCAAAACATTTTTGGCTCACCCTCGAAGCAATGTACTTGTGAGGAGATGGCAAAGATGGGTTACTGTTGTATGCATATCTGTTTCCACGATCTTCTTCTTGTCTTTTTGGGTGAGATCAATGTGCGACTATATTTCATATCTATAAATATATGTAACTGGTGCTGGCAACTGGATCAAAATCATCGTGGTGAGAAGACGTAAAGGAAGTCCCAAAGAGACAGTGCTGAAAAATCTACCACAATTTTGTAAGTTGATATGATAGTGTATTCGATTGGATTGCTAGAATAGCTCATACTTTTGGTGTTGCTTGCTAAATTTTCCCCTCGAATTCACTTCGGATGGAATAAATGAAATGACTTGATTGTCCTGATGATCATGATGACGGCTGGTTGCTGCCTCGATGTATTCTTTTTCCTTCACTTTTGAAGAACACTGGATACATATAAATGTAATACATTAGAATATACCATCGTTATATGAATATGTTAGTGTTGTGCGTGTAGATATAAATTTGATCGCCATCATCATAATCAGTGGTATCGCTTTGATGACGGGGAAAATCCGATGCATGCATGCACTCTGCCTCTCATCATGATAAAACCACAAAACATGAGCAAACCTCCGAAACACTTCATACAAATATTCTATTTGTCTGTGGATATTGACATTATTCACTTGGTTTAAGCAGAGCCCAGTCTGGGAGAACAAGGACAATGGTAAAAGAAAGGGAAAAGGAAAGAGAAAACAAGGATCCGTATGAAGAATAGAAATAATGGAACATCTCGATCGTGCCAATCCCTTTTTTATGTATTTATTGTCAATGAAGTACTGGAAGGCTGAATGAGATGCTGCCAGAATTCAGTCAACCAAGAGTGTCAAGCAAACCGATATTAGAGGAAAGGCGGTATTTTTTCGTGTGGCTGGCCTTCGATACCGAGATATTTTAGTTCATATTATTGCATATACATATATTCATAATATTGTTCTTATAACCCCAGTCTGTCTGTCATACATAAGATTCGATGATCTTGGTAAATATTTATGGAGAATATTGTTGTAGTTTGGCAGACGAGAAAAAAGTAATACAAATAAATGGTCGGATGCCCCCTTCATCATCCAAGTAGCAAGTGGGAAGAAGGGGAGCATATTAGATTCGATAGTGGGCCATTTAGTCAAGAAGCTATTATTATGAAAGGCCAGAAATAAGTCAACGTCTGCAAATCTGCTTCCTCTCGTGAATCTGATAAGAAAACTGCTGCTTTCATTATTACACTGTAGTGAAGTATACATTGTATGAAGGTTACGTGTACTTATAACGAAAGATAATCTGAAGCAATTCATATACGAATATCATTGCTTAAACGAGTTATTTTAATATTTTGCTTTCTTCCTTATGGTCTACATTACAATGGAGGCTAGACGCTTAGAGAAAGTAATTTAGGAAGAGTATTTATGCCTTGTATCATATTCTTTTTCCCGCCTTTAAAACATCCTCCACAAATTAATAATCTCGTCGTCTGAGTAAATGCTTGGCATTGGAGTTGATGCTTATATAGAGCGAATATCCAGTTAGCTGATTTAATTTGTTGTGCAATGCTCACAGATGCCAAGAAAAATCACACATTTTCACAGTCATTCATCAAGTTGTTCTAGCGTGAAGTGAAGACGTCGTGTTTCACGTAAGACTTACTCTTTCAATCACTCTCCTTATAATCAAACAGGGAGTTTTCTTCCTTCCCCAGGTTTTTCGTATTCTCGAGGGATACTGCAGCAAAAGTGGATACTTATTTGGTTCTAGTAGCTTACCTGATACCTGGTGATAGAAGTTTCTTCCTTTAGCAATAATCGACATTATCTAATCACAACGCATTTGTGGCTTCGACAGTTTGGAGGTGAAATTGGGATCGAAATAAAGTGCATCTATTACATGTTTTTAGGCTTATATAAATAATGTATAGCTTTGGGAAAATGTTGACTAACTTGAGATTTTTTCGAACAAAATAGTATCATATAAAGAAAAGTATTCCTAACTTTGATGTAAAACACAAAACCAATTATTTATACTATATGCTGACACTTTGTTTGTATCTGAACTTGGAGTAAATAAAGTTGGAACATATACTCCAATAATAGTTTTGGACAAAAGAAAAAGTTCCCATCTGTAAAGTCAGAGATCAAGTTATCAATCTCTTTCCAGAGTCCCAAATGGGATGTTGTTCAATTAATCCGTGAAATCACACACTCGACCCATGACGCTCAACTCTGGTGTAGTCATTGCACGAAGCAGATTATTTGCTTGTGATTCTACGTATGGATTTTGATGATAAAATAAATATTTAACAGAGTGTGCTGTGCATTCAGTTTCGTTATCGTCAGTCGTGAGTAGATTTGAGAGTATTTATGTGGCAGAAAAGGCTTGAGCATCGGCCTTTAATCAAACCCCATCTTGAATCCAATCATTTTTAACATGGCTTCGAAAAAGTTACATTTGCCGCAATGAAATCTGAGACAAATATTTATTTGACAAACGTAAAAAACGGGTTATATATGAGAAGCATAAGAACATTTTAAAATAAAATAAAGCATTTCCTTTGTTTGTTGTAGGCTTCATAAATAATGTCAATAAAATATTTCTGTGTAAGAAATACTAAAGTAATATACATTTCAAATCTGTGAAAACCGCACAGTACACAAATTAATCATAAACTGAGATCAGTATTGTTTTTCTTTTTAGTAGTATCTTTTGCTATTCGATTATTATTGCTATTATTGAACTAAAATGGTATAGAGTAGCCGTGCACATCTTGTAACAAGAAGATTGACACTATAACTTGTCGTTGTTTCATATTCCCCTTTCTGGTTTTCTATATACCATCCTTACACACACACTTAATGATGCAATAGGTATAAATGTATGTTTGTGTTTTTCCTGTGAACCTGAGTGATTTCAGTTTTTCTTGAAGTGTAACCAATCCAATGTTTTCCAGCTCATACAGCGCAACAAACAAACAATTCCAGGAAATGATTCGCAGCACAATGAATCATAATATCATAATGACATTGTATTGCATTTAGGGAAGTAGGTATATCTATTATTATAATGGAGTTTCTATCTTGAAAAGCGGATGTCATGCTATAAAGAGGTGCTGATTTATTGTCGGTGAAAGAATGACAACTTGTTTTCCCTCTCTGTCAGTTGTAATGGTTTTTGTTGTATATGCTAAGCGTGTATGGTTTTCTATTTTGTTTGTGCCTTGCTCCCAAATGCGAGATGATAATGTACTTACGATACCTTTTTGCATATTGCTCTAGAAAAATAATCAATCTAGGATGAAAATATGCATATCATGCAGTGAAATAGCAAGTTTGTGTTTATAACTCATACCAATCCAAATATGCAAGAGTATCATCTTATTGTCATCACATCTAAAAGTATCTAAGCATTACTATCATCCCTTCCCTACAATTCTGCAATGTATTATTTACCAAACACGAGAGGAATAGATCCATGTTTTCGGGCAATCGTGGGGATTTGACTTTTCAAATTCATCATTTCCCGTTCACTTCTCTCGTCCTATATGGTTTATGGAATTGAGCATTTCACTTGAGTCACTCAGCAGCAACGAACGATTTCAGTATCAAATTGTGACTGAAAAAACTTGTATGCACACCACTGAATATGGGTGCAGCTGGATTTCCCTTCTCTAAAAACATATTTGTCTTCGTATTCATGGGGTGGAGAAAGTGTTGCGAGAGAGAATCACTTCCACTTCACCTCCAGCCAACACAGAAACAATCCTGTCAAGAGTAAACTTAATCTACTCAATTTACACCACCACTATAAACATTATTTGCATATCGTAACACCACTATCACCGCCAACATTTGTACCATTCCCGCTACCACCATCATTCTATGTAACCACCGCCACCGGTAGCTATCACTCACCCGCCAACTTTCTTCAGTCAGAATGGGAAGTGGGTTTGGATTGCATGCAAAAATATCCGAAGCGTTTTCTGGTCGTGAACTTTCATTGAATTCAGCAAAAAGTCAACATCATGAACGGAGCAGCAGCAGCAAGAATTCCATTATTATAATATTGTTATAAGTGCTGCTATGATAATGTGGTGTCAACTTGTTTTACACATGTACTTTATCACAGTCCATCAGATTTAAGCGTGATTGACAGATCAGCTTACAACGTAAACTACTCTAGACAGTTTAGCGAGTCATTTCTCTGTTTTCTCTTCAAACATATATATGCATATAACGGACCAAATATCCTTCCATGTGTACCTAAAACTATTAAATATTGCCTACTTTTATGACTGCCTGCCATTCTTACAACTTTGTCGTTATTCTGCTCCTCATTTTTCACTTGAATGAAGTTTTCTCGTCTGGTTTCAGGAATTTTGTTTTCGGTCTTACATAAGAAAATTTTCTGTCAGATATGTAACAAAAAAGATTGCTGTACTCAAGTCAGTTTTGTTCTTCTTCGTCTACTCTATAATCATTCCTCAGTCTTCTCTCGTGGTTTAACTAAAGTGAGAGAAAAGTGCCAACAGCTCTTTTACCACTTTCGCTTTATGGTTTTCACAAGGAAATAAAATTGGTTTCTTGCCGCTGGCTCGTTGATCAGCAGTACAAGATGAATATCATGATGATG
>JAHZMV010004350.1:0-11712 GCA_027743765.1 Coecobrya sp. COE2 | reverse complement strand
ATTTGCATTTGCGTACAGAAGGATTATATACTTAAGTTAAGCGCTTTCTGTATTTTATGATATTCCAAAAAATACAGAAAATACATCCTCCTGAACTGAACGTCTGTGGTGGGTGACGGACGGGTGACCGCTCTGTACGTTTCACCTTTACAGTCATATATCTACTTTGTTTGTTGCTGTTACCATTAGCACCATTTGCGCCACTTGCTGCGCTGCCGACATTGTTAGTGCGAACAAGAGATAAGAGCACGCTTGCTTGGGAATTGCCATCATACTAACACTAAAAAAAATTTTGCATGCATTTGATACGGTAGCTCGTTTGTTATTAATATTTTTATTTTTGCTCCCTATAAAATTCGTTGAAAGGTAAATAGTAAAGTAAGTAAATAAGCTGGACAAATGTGGCGACAGTGTCTTTTGCATGACCGTGTTGATTGTCTATTGTCCTCTTATATCGATTACGGCGACTACAGGAGAAAGAAACCAGGATAAGGTAAATGTCACGGCATAATAATATCTGTTTGAGAATGTTCGTAGTCTTTATTGTAGCAAATACACTAGTAAAGCTTAAATTCTAAAGCATTCAGATATATGCATAAACATGGTTGAACAGAAAAAAGTTATACATATAATTGCCTTTGTTAGAGAATTTTTCGTTTAAACCTTTATTATTTTTAGCACATCATACCGAGTCATGTGAAATGCAGACGCTACAATTCCAACATCTTTCTACACGTTTATTTTGTACTTCTTATAGAGTTTGTGAAACAACCTTCTGTTGGTACACCCAAACTTATAATGATGTAGCTTCATTTTATGAAAATGTTTCGGCAAGCATTGATGAAATCACATGAATAACTGGTAAAATTTGCAACGTTGGAGAATGAGATAACAGTTGCGTCAGGTTTTTCGAGCGTAATAATCGGTTGGAAGGAGTGGGTGAATTTGTATTGATCGGATATTATTTTATTTTAATCTTACTAATCCAATAACGTGTTAAGTCGCTGATCAAATATGCACAACTAATGACTCAATAATACACAAAATTTTATTTTACCTGTAATTTATTAAAATTATAGAGAACAAGTTGCGGCAGATAAAAATATAGATACTCTGGAATCTTTTCTGCAACGTGCAGACAGGAAAGCCTTAATATACACGTATAGCATTTCTACTTACCTACCGCCTAGTCTAAATAGTGGAATCTATTCAGAATTCAGAACGTGACTTTTACCTGTGGTGTACATATTATATACGTACATGCAGATACATGGGTAAGAAATAAGAATGAATTTATATAGACGACTGGAGGCAACTACATCGGTAAAAACTATTTCAGTCAACCAATCAAACAACTCATCCCTATAATTGCAGCACAAAATCCAATTCATGTCCATTTAGTTGTCAAATTCATATATTTAGAAATCATTTTGAAGCATTAAGCCTGTTATTACGAAAACGTTAAGACATTTTCTACTCTTCCTTATTAGTTATTTGGAAACTTTATTAGATGGAAAATGTATGTTATTTAAACTTCTGCCTGCCTCTTCTTGCTAAAAGCAGAGCGTTTACCAGATTACAGTATTGTATTGATTTTTGCATATTTGTCCGTATGTCTGAGATAATATACCATAACATTATATGCTACCTTTGGGAAATGGGACATGAGGAAGGATTCTGTTGATTTTTAGTCTAATATGGGAAACCTTTATGATTATGTTTAAGTTCTACTTATATCAATCATCATGACTCTTAGTGGAGGTTAGGGAAGCAGTTTATTAAATCAAATCATAGCTTCTGTTCATTTTTATGATTTGATTACCCGATAATTGTAAATGTAAACTTTTAGTAATGTATTTTAATGACATGTGGCATTTCCGAAAGGTTTTCATTGAAAAGTTTGCAAAATCATATATTATAATATTTCAACATTCTCACCACAAGAGTTCAATAGTTCCACTGACGTACACGAGTTAGAATTAAGTGTGTCTATATTATGGGTTTGTCATATTATTTATTTCTACAGCAAAAATATCCCAAACTATCACTGAAATTACATTAATGATTTTAAACCACATTTTGACTATACAACCACCACCACTGTATATTATGAATATTAGTGTATATGCTACCATTGCCACTGCTGACCATATCATGATATCATGCAGTTATTAGTATAGCAAATTATGTACATCTTAAATAACTACACTACATCACGCACGAATACTGATCCATATAAAGCTTTTTAAGTCACATATATATTATTTTCAGGTGCTGTGCTATCTGCAAACAATACACCAGTTCAGATGTTTTGAATTTGTGTTTTAGAAGTATAAATTACATGCTAGTAATTAGTAAGGTCTGCGAATCGATGTTACATTACGCATTAGATTATTCTAGTTGTGACTGTACTGTCACTTGATATGACAATCTTAAGTTAACTTTATATCTCATGTTTATTTATGCGATAAAAAAGTTAAGAAGTTGTGAGCCTATTTGAAGTGAAATGTATATTAATTATTACATGAATGCAGGATGAAATACGAAAAATTAAACGATGTCACGTTCATTTTAATTTTAAATGAATCATGCATATCTAGTTTTAATTGCGCATAAAATGACATTATAATATGTAATTATCACTAATGCATGTCATACGCATCGTATATTCGCATATCTTAATTTAATTTATGTTAGTGCAAATATTATTCGTTACCTATTACGTATTAATGTATGCTCCACAAAAATGAACTCAATTCCATTCTAACTAACTAGGTACATATTCTGTACAAGACACTCGTTGTTAGGCAAAAGTATAATGCTCAAGAGGAAAATACACCTTTCCACTTTTCTAATGCCATTAGTATCGATGAAAGTGGACATTTTCTCTTGAAGGTTAGTATCTGATATTTATATTTCTTATTCATTCTCAGATTCCATGCGATTATATACAATCCTATGAACTTTTTACTGTTGGCAAACAAATAGACAGACACAGGAACTCAATGTCAACCTTTATTGATCCATCGATTAGTATACCCTGTTTGCTGGAAAAGAAATATCGTACATATACCAACAAGGTTTGGCAACTTCTCCACTAATCTTTTAGACACAGCATGCATATGGAAGAATTCACACAGAGGAGGACAGTAAGGCATTTTATTTATTAGTCTGTCTCCAGACGGCCAATCATTGATTTATTCTACATGGCGATTATACACAATGCAAAGTCCACAGCGTCACATTCAAAAGAAGGACACACAGTACAAAACGATGACAAGAACTTTTATTACATGAAACAATGAATTTTAGTTTTAGTTGTTGGGAGTTTAGCGATAACTGTTCAGAATGGCAACTCAACATTAGATGTTCTAAACAATTTGTTTTACTGTAATGTTTATGAATTAGTGACTACAGCTCTCAAATATTAATAGTGGATGGAGAGACTATGGAATCATCATAAAAAGGAGACATCTAAAGCGTCATCACTATCGTGTAACATCATCCATCATCATCACCATCGAGAAAGCTCAGCAGAGCAAAGAGAAAAAATTGAAGAACATTTGCTGAAAGCTCACCTCGTTCTGTACGAACACATCAAAAAAGTAATGCACCAAATGACTACTAGAGCACGATGGATGTTATGTACAAATGAAATGGAGAACTTTCACATGACTCACAAGCAAAAACAAACGAGATCTCAAACCGCGTAGAAATACCTACTCTGCTAAGCCTAAATACAAATGATGTGGGAGGGGTGATATGATGACCGTTCCATTAAGACCAAAATGCTACTGTTTTCCCCATGCTAGTTACTAGTTAGTAATGTTACGTACGTTGTTACGAGCGTATTTGGAAGATGAAAGAATGTTCATGTTTTTGTTAAATTAAACATAACTTGTTTTCAGGTCTTTGTTTTTGATTGTCTGATAATGAGCGGACGATTTTAAATATGGAATGTAAAAGTATAAAGCAGACAATGAATGTAAATCCTCAGCCTCGTTATCAAACATGAAAGTGAGTTTTATTTTGCTGTTTATATCAGCAAACCGAAAGGGCAGCCCAACATGTATTTGTTTTATGGTGCGATGTTTTTTTGAAAAAGCGCCTGAAACAAAAAAAAACTATAGCAGGTAACTTCACAAGCTGAGATAGATAAACGAAACTCTTTTAGTTATTTTGTGTACACACGTACTCCACGCATACAATCAGGCAAAAATCACAATGAGCGCATCAGGTAACAAGAAGTGGAAACTTGGCTTCATATGAAACATCAAAAGCTCATCTGTGAAATAAACAAAGTGAATTGAAGTACATTTTATCTGCAGCTAAAAAGGCCCCGTTGCTTGTAGTCACTCGCAGACAGCTGGAGTGCAAAAGCGGAGTTGCTGAAGTTGTAACTAAAAGTAGTGATCTTGAATAATGAATGCAAACAGTTTTAGTGGATAAAAAGGGAAAGGAGAAATAGAGAGGGAATTGTTGGGTACCTTATGTATGTTATTACTTATTACATTCACACATGCACATGGGTATATTTATATACGTAAAGAGACGTGGTAGACGTTGTAAAAAAGCCTCAAGTTTCATTCGAGTAGAAAGGAAAACTGGCAGCTTTTGTCAGTTCTTTAAACTCCCCTATCATCCAAGTTCAAACGAAGCTCAAATGTGACGACTAGCAATGTGTCTTCGGTGTGTGGTAAAAATAGTAGAATAGTCACAGAGAACAGGGAAAGTCTGGAGAGGCATTACACGCTAGTAATGGTGTTTAAGAAAGCTACTAGGTGAAACTAGTGGAAGCAGTAACTCTTCAAAATTTATGTTCCACTTTGGCCCGTAACCGACAAGGACCGACGAAATATTTTGTGTCCTGTCTATGCCTACTGTGCTATTATGGTCTATTATTTTTACGTGCTTTCTTTATTCCTTTTCCATTCTCTTATCCATTTATTACGCTGTCATGATGTACCTGTATAACTATTATTCATATAACATTAGTGTGCATCGCTGGAGCAGAAAAGATTGAGATAGTATATAGCAATATATTATTGTAGTATAATGCCACAAGAGACAAGAATGAGATAAAAGGTAGTGTACGAGTGGTGCTAAAAGGAAGTGGAGAAAGGAGTTTTTCTATAATGATAATAAAATCTTCCCTTCACCGTCTGCACCACCTACAATTCATGCATATGTCAAGGAAGTGGTATAAAGTTACTATTTTTATACACATTTTCCTCCTTTTCTCGATCTGATGACTTCTAACCGGAATGTATTTTGTGTAAAATTTGATTGAAAATGAAATGGATCACGAAGGATTCGCATAACTTAAATGAAGGATAAATTGGATGAAAGTTACATTATGATAGCTGATGACGTAACTTGCTTACATGCGCACATTATATTATATTATTTACTAAACTAAAATACCTGTTTTGTTTTCCATATTAATAGTTTTCTCAAAGCTTACAGATAGGTTTATACATAGCCATGCTATTCGACTTCTCACTCGAGGTTTTATTTATTGTTCCCACTTGCTTCAATCCAGATGTGATTTGTCATATTTTGTTTGTGTGATTTACGGCCTGTGTGGGATTGTGCAAAATCTTAAGAAGGATCTGAAGGAGGCTTATTTTCTGCACAAGAAATCACCCGGAAGGAAGAAACTAAACGCTTCCTTTATTACAATGTTAAATGACATTCCTATGCTGTTTAAAATTGCACATTACATAGAAATATATAAATTAATATAATATTGAATATGTATGTATGCCTCGCTTGGTTAAGAGCAAGTAAGCAATTACAGCCACTCCCTTTTTGGCATACTTATTATTGCAAGATAATTTGAACTTAAGTACATTTTAAAATTTCGCTTTAAACACAATGTGAGCAAACGGTAAATTGTAGGACTATAAAATGAATATTTAAAATGAAGAATTCTCGTTGCTTTTGGGTAACTCAGTCTTAAGAACAAAATACAAATAGAGCGATGCTTAACAAGACTAATGAATTCGCTCGTTGTGGCTACATGGGTTGTCGAAACTTTGTTACAGCATCATTAATTTTCTTTTCATGGCAGCCCTGCTGACCGTGCATATTCTTTTGCGGTGAAGAAGCGATGATAATAGTACATAAATATATTTTATTCATTAAATACAGCATGTTTGCTTAAAATAATGCACACCATAAAATGGGCTGGGTCGTTATATAAGAGATAAGGCTGGTAAAACGAGATTCATTTATAACGATAATAGCAATAAAGGCATGCCTGCCAGTACTCCTATAAAAGCAGACATTTATATCTCTTTTAAAGGGGCATTAAAATGAATGGTCCAAATCAAACAATAATAAAATAGCAAACAAAGTAGCGTTGTTATATTACGTAAAATGAGAAGGGACTGCGAAGGTGGAAAAACTAGCAGTCAGTTGTTTACGTGTAATGAAGTGAGCATCACGCAGTGGAGCAGCTCTTATAATCTAACTTGTTCTTGCCGACTTAATAAAAGATATGAAGAGATGATAAAGGGGAATGAGATACAGGTACTGCGGAGAAAAACCATTTGTTTTGTCAAGGTAAAATCAACGGATGATTTACGATTCTTGTCTTCGACTCCAGAATTTCTGAAACTGGATGGTATTGAGGACAGAGTATCATAAAAGTATGTATAATAATATTAGGTATTATTGAACTACAACTGCCATAATGAAATTTTTCGTGATATAAAAATATATTGAGACAATGCTTTGTAGTTTATCAGTCTGGTCACCAGACTCTGGTGAAGATGATGAGAATGATGTAATCCTTGAGATCATATCGGAAGGAAGTTACATAACTATACTATTGGTATGCAGTATACATTAAATACATAGCATAACACTAACAAACCAGTCGGGTGTCGCCTATTGCGTACCTCGATGTTATGCAATCGGTAGCAGGAATGAATGTTGGTAAACAATACAATTTCGTATCAGGTCCACTAATCGAATTTAAGTTATTCAACACCTTCCCTTCTTTCTCACACTTAAAATTCTACAAGATTAACGTAAATTTTAGCAAAACTTTCAGCACATAAATATAAGGATAAAATGGCGTCAGTAAGCTAATGAATTCAGGACATTTTTTCGAGAGCTACATAATACACATATATTATGACTGAACTTGCACATATTAAAATGCATAATGTGATGTATACATAAAGATAACTTTAACCTTGAAATATTCATTTGTAATTATGATTTAATCTTATATTTTTTATCAGACTTAACAGAAAACCTGAGTCTTTCTGCACTATGTACAAAGTTTAAGTGGTGGCATTGTCGTATTTTGCGCTAATCAGATATTTGTAAATAGGCACCTACTTTAAATGAGCACCTAGCTAAGTATCATTGCGGAGAACCGATATTTTAAAGTGATTTGTGAGCATAAGTGTGGAAACGCTTATAGCGGTGTAAGGGATATCGTTATATCTTGTCTGTCATCGGAATGAATTTTTACTAGTCCCGCAATCCACTTGCCAAAATTTCAACTACTGTTAAAGGATTACTATAGTTTGCATGTAAGTACATACATACAGCCAAACTGTCGACGACAAGGATGATCCAGATAAGCATGTATTCATGGATAGAGAGTTTAGAGCAGAGAGTCAAGTGATTTTATAATTTATGAGCTCTATAAAACTCGAACAAACAACCTTGGTAATGAATGTCAGAATAGTACAAAGAAAAAGAGGCTGCTGAAAACTTACAGTGTTTCTCCTTTGATTGCTAGCATTGTTACTACAAAATTCACTAGTCATTTTACTCCTGCGAGTGAAGGCAGCAGTGGCAGTGCTTGTGCTAAGTTGTTATTGGTAAAAACGCAGGTATGCGACTTTGCTGACGGAAGAGGACGTAATGTAACAAGTGTGTAAAATAGAGAGCACGTCTCTGTGATCTGTAGCAGTTAGATAGACAAATTCTTGCAGAATACATTACGAATGTAAAATGATGATAATGTACTAATGGATAACAATTGTATTTTGCTCCTGCTGTGTCTTTCTGACTGAGCGAAAAGTATGTGGAAAATTACGATTTAGACAACAAATGGCTAAAGTGAATCACCAACAGCAAATGGAAATAGTGCAGGCATTCATCTCAGAGATTGCAATCTGCGGTTCTATATAGTTTGTCGAAAAGTCAAGCGAAAATGAAATCAACGAGAGCAGAGAATATGTATGTAGGTGTTTTATGTTTCATGTACTAAATAAATAAATATGATGTGATGTTTTCAGTTGATGAATATGCAATGACCGTGACCGTACTACATCATATTATTACCCGTTCATTGAGTAGCATTCTACTTTAAATGTATATCAATGTTTAAAAGTCGTCATCAACCAATAGTGCATCCTAACGTAGGATATAAGAATTTATTCTATGATTAGAGATTTACTGAATGCAAATTAATCATACACTTCAAATTCAGTTCATGTTCGACAACAAATTTTGCTATGCATTAGTGAAACAACAGGGATAAGCCACATATATGTGAAATTATAGCTTGCTTCAGCAAAATTACTGTGCAACATGAAGGTACGCTGAATTCGTCATAAATTTTCCGTCTCTGTACTCGCCGAGGTATATTTTCTATGATGACGGTGAAAAATCCTGCATTGAGATTCCTTTTAGATACCATTCTGCAATAAATATGGAAGAGGGTCTGGCACTGTACACGAAGCTTCATTATTATTATAATATCAGAACTTGTGCAAGTAAAGTTTTATTCAAACATTCAAGCTAAACGAAAAAACCCATAAGCACAATTTCCTCACATTTTTGAAGCAAAGGAAATCACGTCATTTCACGTTTAGTGGCGAATAGTCACTGAAAAGTGAGAAGAATACCTAAAATAATATTTAAAATTACTAACATAAAAAACTTCAGCCTACTCCGAATTCAATGCAGTGCAATTTTGTTACTTCGGGTTGCTCTTCATTCCCCTGCGGCTTTACGTTTCCGGTCTGTTTTGTAGTGCTTTCTGTAATGTAAGTTCCTTGGGGAATGGGGAAAGTATATATATTCAACTTCTGTCAATTATACACACTTTCGAGACTTTGAATGTCACCCTTCAAGGCGGTTCCACTTCGTTATATTGTGTGGTTGTAGTGTGATTTTTTATCATTAGGGAACATAAATACAATCTGCAGTCACACGAAAAATAATTTGAACAGAAAGAATGGCATTCTCCCAGTGTACTCATCATTTTATGCGATGATACACTATAAAAGTATTTTATCAGGGGATGCAATATGGAGTTTCAGAGTAGAATATGTCAACATTTTATTTAATCATACTCCATTTTCATAGTCGCTTTGAGACTTAAACAGCATTACACAATTCCGATCTTATCAAAGCACCTAGCTCATGCATGAAAGGTTACAGGAAGAACAGAAAAAAAATTACATATAATAATGGCGCCTTCGTGTAAAGTTATTAGATTTCAAATTTTCATGCATCTTCTTCCGTTTATTAAACATGTTTTTGACAATTTTTCTAACCCCCAAGACACATATGCCATGCCTTTTAAACATTTATGATTCATAGTTTATCTGCAAAGGTGCACATTCTGCACTCACTGTGTCGCAGATTCAAAATAAAAGCAGAAGCACAGCTGCCACTTTCAATAAAAGCGTTTTTCAGATTTATGACAGCACATAGCGCCAAAGTCACTTAAACCTACTTATTTTTATAGTATTTTAGGTATATCCACCCAATTTTGAATGCATATTATATTGTCACTTCACTAGCATCACCAAAGATTTTTATCTTCATTTTTTTACATACCTGAAGAAACCATGTGAAATTCATAAAGTTGAAGCAATGCGCCTGTGTGTCCTCAACATACCGTACAATTTTCTCCGAACGTAATGAAATGATCACGCGCAAATACAAAGAGAACTTAATGTCAGTGAAGGTGCTCTATAAAATATAACCACACTGCCAATCTTTGACTTTGGCAAAATTCCAAAATGGGTTTTATAATCGCAATTTCGCTTTTTACTGCAATATGACTCAACGAGCATTAAACGGGAAACCATTAAAATAATATAATAATAACAGCATGTAAAATATGAATTAACCTGAAAAACTTGTGGGATCTGGAACTTTGGTGAGTAGTTCTTGACAGTACAATCATGGACTGATGTTGCTTTTGCTGACGACTAGTCATCAAGCGTCTCCTTTGGTGGGCAGCGAACACCGAACCAGAACTGGATGAGGCAACATTGGCTCCTTCTGCCGTTTGCAAAGAGGAAGAAATGGTAGCGGATGCTTTCATGGCTTCCTTTATGCTCTCATGGTGCGCTACAGAAGCCACTGAGGTTGAAAGTAGAGACAAATTGTCCGCCATGACTCGCATCCGTTTTTGAGCCTCGTCTTCATCCGCAACCCTTTCATTACCAGAACCATCACAGCTACTACCCTTCTTTATTTCACCACCATGCTCTCCTGTCAACATGTAGCTGTCTTCCGTAGCACCTTCCTCTTCTTCCGTGACATCAGCCATTATTGAAGATATGCAAGGACTTGACATGGAAGCTAGTGAACGTTGTGCACTGGAAAAGGTTTGCAATTGTTGCTGGCCGAAAAATGTCACCGCTTTTTTTGTTCCGTTATTGTTACCAGAAGACAACAGAGAGGAACAGGATGAAGAGGCGGAAACCTGTTGTTGATGTTGTTGACTCTGTAACTGTTGAGATGTGGTGGTTGAAGAAGAGGAGGAGGATATTGATCGAATAACTTTTCTTGTTGTGGTGGTGGTACTTGACGAGGACGACGATGCTGTCAATTGGGATTGATTTGTGGCTGCTAGTTGTAGTGGTTGCCCTAATGAAGCTAGTAAAGCATGATGTTGTTGATTTTTCTGAAGTAAAACTTGGTGGAAACAACTTTCGTTACCTGTCCCACTTTCAACATTAATTCCAGCAGCGCCTACGCATGGCACGGTTGCAGACGACAGGGAAATTAAACTTTCACCAGGTAACTCAACAATGCCTTCTATTACTTGCGGAGAAGTTACTACTTCTGTAGTAGCCGAAGAGGATGGGAATTGGGTCTCAGACTGAGAATGTGGTGGTGGTGAAGTGGGAAGCTCCACAATTTCTACTTTCTCCGCCATACTGTCAATACTCAAGAATTTGAAGAAAGCCAGGAAAAGTGCCACTTGCTATTAGACATTAAATATAAAGTGTAGTACTCAGGCTCGCACAGGCGCTGGTAAATCTGCAGGAGAAATTCTTGAATGTTTATTGCTTTTTAGCATCAAGTTTTAAACAGCCTAAACGCTTTGTTGCTCTGTCCAGAAAGCAATATTTTCACCAATACAACCACTAAATCGCTTTCAGATCTCGCAAACCCCTTTACACATAATAAAAGTAATGTAGCTTTCCATACCATGTTATTATTCCGTCAGATATGGATATCATAAACTAGTGCAGTATAGACTAGAGAAAAAAATCTGCATGATGTGAACTATGTGATAATGTTGCGAATTATCCCATAGATGACAGATACTGCATCTTGCTCGTTTAAATATCACCAGTGAGTACTTTGCCACATATCAGTCCCCGAATCCGGACACTATTGATTTGATTGCTCAGCACTTTTTCTAAACCATAAAATAGTTACACTTTTTCCATCCGATCAAGCACACTGAAAAGATATGAAAAGACAACTGCCGCA
>JAHZMV010004349.1:0-15287 GCA_027743765.1 Coecobrya sp. COE2 | reverse complement strand
GTATAGCACTTAATCATTTTTATTACAACTACGGGCAAGCATATCAGTGATATTATGTATATTGATGCCACCTCATTTTTTCTCTTTTACTACTTTCAAGGGAATAAGGCTTGAGTTGGGCCCTGCCATTCCCCTTATAATAATATAATAAGTATGTATACATTGTAATGTAATAATCATAAGTACAAGCTACTGGAATTTTCCTACTTTCCTATCATCCAATTTCCTATTTTGTTTGTTGTTGCCAAAATTACTCTTGAACAATACAACTGTTCTGTCGGGTAACAAAATAGTAGCAACGGGTACCCTTCAGGCAATTCAGGAATTCCTTATTGCTCCCTTTACATTTTGAAAGGCAGATTTTTTCGTACTAACATTCACAGTATACATACACACTTGATCCCGTTCGCTCAGCATTATTATTATTATTATTATCATTGGTGCTACGTTGCTTTTGTATATTTTGCTTTCTACTTTTCCTTGACTGGAACCTTTCTTCGGATTTTTACTTTACTTACTTAACATTCTTATCCTTCATGAATGTACGCAACAACGCATCCAGAGGAATAAAAGCAAACAAGTATACGTCACACAAAATAACAAATAACGTACGGATTTTTCCTCTTTCTCTCTCTCATCCCTTTTTTCGTGATGTACCTTATCCCTCTATATTCTGCTTGCTTTTTTATGCTTTGAAGCATGAAAGGTTTCAAATTACATTCATATACAAAGTCGTTACTATTTACTATACCAAAAGTACATATGAAAGCGAATGAAAGGTATAAGTCCTTTTGTATTGTGTTGTGGTGCCTGTATGTGTAGGTAACTATATCCTAACAAGTGTCTATCAACAACTGAAATAACGCTGAACACCAATACCCTCATTCTCATCATCACAAAAAAGTATTTTCTACTTTTTCCTTCGTTTTCCTTTGAAGAGTTTGAAAAAAGAAGTGCAAAATTGTTGTGTAGCTTTTCCTTATCCTCTTTTTCATTTACAACTTCTCTGGAGGGAAAGTCGAGAATCTTAAGTAAGGAATGAGCGGCTCAACTATATTCATAGAGTCAAGTACCATAAAAGTGTAATAGAATCTTAAAACCATCAACATCTATTCTGAAGATTACAACTAAAAATTGTCACTTTCTTCATTTAACGGATGAGGATGACGCAACTGCAGATGCAATTTATTCATTTTGAAACGCATAATAATATAATAAAGACAAAAAATTGGTACTATACAAAGTTTGTATTACTAACTGGACAGTATTATTACATCCACCTTTTTGAAGATATACATGTACATATTTCGCTTGGTGTGAAATGAAATCCTTTATTTTGAGACATCCCTACAACTATTTGGGTTTTAGTGGGAAAAACAATATCATAACATCATACATGCATGAATATTTATTCTGTAACAGGAAACATCGTACTTCAGGTACCTGTACGTATACATTGAAGTTTTCTATCCTATTTAGTTTCATGATTATGGTTCCAGTGTTTGTTTAATCGAAAGGTCAATCAAGAATAAACAAAATGATTATTATGAATCATAACAAAAGCAAACGCCTTCGGAGCTCACTCGGCAAAATTCACATTGAATTTCACCGAATAAAGTTAAGTAGGTACGCACATTCTGATTATTATGAAACCTTTGGCACATCCATAAAACATAACATTGTAATAACAAACGATGTAGAGTTGATTGCACATAAATACATAGATATAAGGTTACATAACTCCCCAGGTGAAATCAGAAATCGCTTACCAGTACATATCCAGAATAATATGTACATAATCTGTATTTACTCAAGTGTACCAGCACCACCTTCAAGGGCAGTAATGCAAGCATCTCTCTTTACTCGCCAACATAGGTACAAACGCATGCATTCTATAGAATCTGGAAATGTGTTGTGAAGCACCATGCTTAAAAACATACTCTTCTTCAGTTACTTTCTCTTTCTGATTCTTTTTCCAGAATCTGTCATTAAATTTTATACCTAAATATATCTAAACGTTTTCATGAGTTGGTGAATTGCAATTGGAGAGAAAAATGCACCCATTTACCCAACTCAAGTGTACTCTCTTACAAAGTCAATTTAAACATTTATGACTGTCTCTCTCTCTTTCCATTTCTCTCAAACACCATGCATCTTTTCGTCGATCTTCATTCTCCTTCAGTGCGCATTCAATGACACCTATTTACGTTCATGACTGCAATGCCGAGACCTAGCTATAAATGTTCTAATGCATATGGTTCTTGTCCATGTGTTTAGAAGGAATGAGTGAGGTCCCATTTCTTTCTTTGTATTTTTTGAAAAAAACATTTTATGCGTCTGTGAAAGCATCACTCCAGAGAACTCTTTAAGGAAGCATACCATATCTTATTTTAGTACGAACATTTCACTAAACATAAAATTGGTAGGTAACTTCGTATGGGTACTTGCACCTTAGCGTTGAACTGAAAAGCTGTGTCTAATCAAATAGTGTGCTTCAGTACAATCAATACCATTCATTTTCCGCCAACTCTACAAAAGAGAACCATACAATGTATTCTTATTCTTATTACACGTTTATGAACGTGATCTCAAACTACGTCTCCGCTCTCCTACGTTCACTGTTGCATATATGTACATAAGACAATAAAACATTTTATAATATTATTTTCTTTTCGAATCAACTTAATGAAGTAAGATTGTTGACAATATTCACTTACTTAGGCTCAGTCTTACTTACATTAGTATGTATGTGTATAACATGTATGTATTTATGGATGTGAATGTGTTGGCCGTGTTTTAATTCATATAATAGTGATTCAAGATACTTTGCAAAATGAAAATAACTTATTGGCCATCATCACTAATAATTTAATATAAAGTTTCTAGAGTAAAAATGTCTCTTCTTGGGTGTCTTTGTTGTTATATTTTTTTTCTTACTTATTAGAGACGGACAGTTATTGCTCAGCTTAAAGCCTATTTTTTATTGAGTTACGGACAATAAAAGTTTTTCTTACAACAATCTCCTTGTGAGGTTTAGTAATCATACCATAGGATATCCTAAACTTATGTCTCTTGTCATGCATGCCCACAATGTGCCTTTGTGCTACCATCACAAAAAAAGGATTGATTTCATTGACGTCTTTGATTAGCTTTTTACGTGAACCTTTCTCCATCTTTTTTCTTCTTCTTAGGACTGGACTTTTTTTCTGTACAGAAAATCGTATGTTGGAGTTTCTCTATTATTAGTTGAAATTAGATTTCATGCGGAAAAGAGGGAAGAGTCATCCATACGTACAATCCAGCTAACAATTTTATGTTGTGGTGAAGTGCACAGTGTCACAATGATGGTTCATTTCATTTTTATGATTTTAGTTGGTTTGGCTCTTCCTAAGCTCACTGCACAATATGCACATATGTACGTACATTTTCCATTGTGATTTATAACAAACAAACTTTCGCTTTACGATTTCTATTCTGCTTGAAAAATCTAGCATTAAATCCTCTTTCCTAGAAGTACACTTTGGTGAAGAATAAAGTTGCTACAGACTGTTTAAATTACGTTTCCTGTAACACGAAGCCAAACTCACTACGTTATAGTTATAACTTTATAACTCATGTCCTTCAAAATATGAAATTTAAGAGGAGTTTTCATTGTGAATACGCCTGACGTAAGTAATGTGGTTTCTAAACATTACGTTAAAACGAAAAATTGATCTATGATCCTCCCAAAAATAGTAAAAAGTATTGTAAAAATACTAAAATGAATTTTGAGGACGTATGCATTATTGGTAAGATTTAGTAGTATCGTATTGCCCCAAACAGTAATTTCTATTAGTCACAAGATGCTCACCTTAGGTTCTCATTTCTACCCTTTCACAACAAATAAAAAATGCCAAGGAGCATAGGTAACTTCTTAAAAGAACATGCATGACGTAAGTATAAATTGCACAGAATAGAAAAAGCATACGGATCACAAATGAAATTGTGTAGGGATGCATGAAGCTCCATATATGTAACTACTGCTCCTCACAGCTACGTACAATAAAAACTATTTTTACTTGCTAATGTGAACGGTGTTATAAAATGTTATTAGTTATTGACATTCCAATTACTTGAAATGTCAACGTAAACAGGAATATTGAAAATAATAAAAAGTAATATGCATAGATTTATGTACATACCCCCAGTGGCATAATTTCCTGCTACTGCATTGTTATCATTTGGCTGCTGGAGCCTTTTCAAAAACTCATCAAAAATTGCCAAAGCATGAGTTAATTTAATCCGATTCTCGTCAGTCCTAGGGTAATCATAGTCCATGGGTAAAATCATATAGTCATAGACTCGTCTTTGTATCGTCGACGAATGGAAAGCAAGACGATGATGAACAATCGATCGCTGGACCGGGTCATCCTTCGGATAAAACATCTTCGTGGTTTCGCAACCTTGAGCATATTTCTCGGCCAAATATTGAATGATTGCAGTATCTAAAAATATAGGTAAACGTAAAATAAGTTTCTGTTTAATTGTTCGTATATTAATCTTGATTTATTTGTATGCACACACTTGTAAAAAATACCTAAATATTAGGTTAAATGTCCAACTTTTGTCTCATTCTATATTGCATATAAAAGGACACTCGATAATTAATTGTAATACGTCCAGACAATTCTTGGAGTCATACGAAGAAATTATTGTCAGCAAGTACAAAATAGATTGTAGTAGCAAATTTTTGGGGTGCAGAAATTTGTTATTGATTGACATTTTTACTACCATCAATAACAAAATGACAATTTTCATTGATTTCACCCTTGCTAAAACTTCATGTATTCAATGATTAATTGTGGTACCCTTTCGCATCTCCGTATCGATTCTAACCGTTTCAAGGTTTGTTTATACAGCATAAATGACTGAACCGTTTCTACAAAGGGGCAGAAGTAGGCGCCCCTCGCCTCGATGGGCTTAGGAAATGCCATAATATTTATTCTGAAATTTGAATGTAGAAAAAATTCCATACGTTTATACGTTCTCACCTTTCTCCAATTATCAATCCATCATCGTCAAGTACCGGGATTTCCCCTTGAGGGTACATCTGGAAGAAAAAGATTCAAACTGTCGAAATGGATTACGTTTTCATTATATTAGTTTTCTATGTTCTTAATTAATCTAAGGAAGGGTCGGATATAGGTATATACCTATTATTACATAGTATTAGTTAGAATTCCCAGTTGGGTACTTTAGATTAATGAAAAAACTTTCTCAATATGAGTACATAATATGAATCTCGTAATCTACAAATATCGACGTACGTAAATAAAGATAAATGTATAAACGTCCAACGGAAAGTTAGCGAAAGCTTGAGTTATAAAAATAAATCATTCTCACCCCAGCATCTATTTGTGATATGTACATACCTAGTTTACTTTTATTTCGAACTGCACCAATCCCAAGCGCATGCCTTTATAATTGCCTAAATATTGATTCATACATTTGCACTAAAGATAATGTACAGAGAAATGGCAGAAATGAATGATCAGGGAGAGTTATTGTAAACCGCTCAGCCAAGCTAATAAAATAACTTCTCTGAGTTTCTTTACTCCTTTATATTATGTTGTGCTGTTGTATCCACCTCCACCTATCCTAAAAGCCAAAGCTGGAAACATAACGGTAATGGTAAACAGAAAAGTCTTAAAGGTCAAATGGACAAACAACGCAGATGAAAGATTTTCCTGTATCAGAAACCTTACATTAACCCGGATGTCTGCTCTGGTGTAAGTTTTGCCGAAATATGTAGGTGAAGCGTTTTTCTTAACTGTTTACTTCCACGTTCAGATTTTAGCAACATTAGAACAAATAAACGGAAATTAAAATTGGAAGCGAATACACTATAGTTAGTTGAAAACCGATCATAATTACATAGCTGTAGACGCCACATGCACAAGTAAGGCATTATTTGTATACTTTGAAATATGCGAAATTGCGAACAATATTATTTATCAAATGATTACTAAAATACGTCTCGTAACGAAATTTCGAATTTGCAAATATGTGAATTATTACGGGAAATGTGGTACCTAGTAGCCCCTATAGTAGCAACACAGAGGGTTGAAATCATAACACTTGGACTACTGACTACATCTTAATTTAATGAACTTCTGATAATATTATGATTCATGCTTACAACAGTATCCACAATCTCTGATATTTAGCAGACAGACACACAAGAAAGCATCATTCAATATTTAAAACATTGAAGGTTTCAACAGAGACCAAATACAAACATAATACAAGGTTACACAGAGGAGGGTTGTTGCTGAGATTAAAACATTATTTTTTCTGAAATAGCCTTGCTTTCTAGTTTACTTTCTGATCACGCATGATTGAGTACTCTTCAAAACTAATATTATTATTCTTAATAAGTTCTGGAGCAATGGGCAATGTTTCCATCATATCGTGGAATAAGCAATAATCTGTTAAAAAAGTTCCCTCACCTTTAGAAATTCCGGTGAAAAATGTTCTCCATTATCAAAATCCACCGTTTTGATCCTGTATGGTATTCCAAGGTATTTAAGCACGATTTGTACAGAACGACCTGGAGGAGAATCGGTGCAGGTGTACAGTACCGTTTTCACTGAATTTTCCTGATCAGTAATCGCACTTTCAGAATGAGAAGAATCTGCTACAGAAACTTTTTGGCCTTCCATTTCACCTGGATAATTTCAGTTCAGTTCCTCTGTTTACCGGAATATTTTTCAATACTTTTGGCAACAGAGAGACAGAAAATCAAATACGTTCATTAATAATATTATTTAGCTTTTTTCCTTGCTCAACAGCAAAAATATTTTTATCGCTTTATTCAACTTTTTATTACATAATGATTTGAATTTTTTATGTGTGAATAATTTTCCCATATACATGACTTACAAAATATATGTTTAAATTTCCGCCTTTCCCACTTCTGCTTAAACTCTGTCACTAGTACACTACCAAGTTTCAGATAACAACGGTAAGGAAAGTTGAGCTTATAAATTTTACTTTCTACTGTAGTTTTTGCACAATTTTTTTTGCTTAAAGTGAGTGGAAACAGCAGAATTCCATTTCAAAACTATATTTCTCTTTATATTCCGGTAGAAGTAGGTTATGCAACATGCAATTCACTTGTGAAGGTTTATACCGATTTGTTTTTATTAAACGTTATATTTCCGCATTTACCTAGCTCCTTTTGACAAAACTTCAGGTAACAAGAAAGGTCTGAAATCTTGAGAGCTTAGTAGAAGCTTTTCAGAGATGTACAAAAGTGATGTCACGACTGACGACCTGAGAATATGTCAAAAGTTTTTTTGATGCAAAAGTCTAAAATTGGTCCTATGAAGATATCCACCAACATAAAACTGAACCAACAGCCAACTACATATTGATTATAGGATAATATTTGACATTCACTTTTCTAGTACTTAGTGCGCTTATTACTTTTTATTATAAATTTACAACGAAAAGCTACTTTATTCGAGTTCAAGAAACCTTTCTCAAGAAAGAGATGTCAGTGAAGGTTTTTTTTGCACGTGTCGCTACTGTTCATTACACATCAGAAATCGAAGAAGCGTGTGAAGCCTCTGCAAGTCAAATTATGATATGCATACTGGTCTGTCGGTCTGCACCGATGCAATGCGCACATTCACATTTCACATCTCTTGTACGAACAATTATCTTCTTTTTGTGTGCATGATAGGCTCCTTTCGCCAGGACAATAATCCACAGCCTGCTATTAATTTCCAACAATGACAGATTCATGTTCATTTTCTAAGCGACGACACAACGTTAAGAAGTGTTTCTTGCTCATGGTGAAACAAAATGTAAGCATAAAAGATCTAAGTTGCTCATATTGATTGCTTTAAAATTTTAACATGATTTCACTTTCGCTACATCTTCAAAGTGGTTGAGGCTATTTGTTTTTCTTGATCTGTACAGAGTTGAAATCACAAGAAATTCTCGGATTTGATTTCATATAAAATACAAATATTATAGTAAATATACATCATGATTACATAAACATACAGAATAATATTATAAACGTGGGTTTGATATTTACATTTTATGGAACCGGTTGAATCTCCTGAAATGAACATGACATGATATCATGCAAACAATGCAAACATTACTTCACATAATACCATAATATTACTGCATGTAACAACAATACTTGGTATTAAATGCTCGCTAAACTCTAACAACTTTTATTCTCGCTACGAGTGGGACTATTTCAAGGAAACTTGTTTTGAAAGTTGCTTACATTTTCTGCAGTCTGGACATTTTTAAATAAAACAAAGCGATGTATAGCTGGTATTTGTGAAAATGTATTTACTTACCTCTCGATTTACTAGTACTAGCAAAGTAATAGAATATTATTACGAAGTGTTTGATAATTGTTCGCTTTTATATGCATTTGCAATTTGCATACGGCTCGTATTTCGTATGTACATTTATTTACAAGTATTTTTATGTATTCGATTTGAATCCAATGTAGCAAGTTTCTGTCGTTCCACTAGCGAATAATAAATAAATGTTTTCGTTGGAGGTAAATAATAATAATATAATCAACAATTGTGTTCGCGGAGTAATCATCGCGGATCAGTTGCGCGCAGATCACCGTAATTTAACAATCATCGCAAAAAGGAAATAAAATAAGGTTAACTAGTTCGATTTTTTACAATGAGGATTTTATCACTGAGCCATTTTGAATTACGAGAAAGAACAATACATAAGTGTACATCAACCTCATCACTGTGTAAAATTGAATACCTGATCAAAATGGCCAGCATTGGTTCAAAAATTACTGCACGCACAGAAGCAGAAAACATACTTTTCTAAAAAAGGCTTCTAAAACAAAAATGACAAATCAGTGGAAAATATTTGAATGTGCTGCAAAAAGCATTATGTATTTTACAAATAAGAAAGTAATTCATGCAATCATAATTAAATTGGCCCATAATATCAGATTTTCAAAGCAACAAATTGCTGACAAAAAGTCTTCAATTTTCGTTGTAAATAGCTCCTGCTGCAACGTCAGTATTATCATCGCAACGTGATTTTTACTTTCACCCAAATAAAGTGAATAAATCCATATTATTATGCTTTTCCTTTTTCAATTTAAACCAAGTATCCTCATGAATGCATAATAAAAACTTTGAATACAGTGAAGGATCCATTGATAAACAAGCGTTAGGAGAAGATTGCCAAACGTGTTAGGGAGATACATGGAATACTTTGGAAAATTGTGGATTGTCAGCAGCCTAGTTCTATTTCTCAGTTTTCAATCATCTGCATACACCATATAGGGAAAATATACCCAAAGTAAAAGGCTTGATCAACCAAAACGAAGCATCTGGGGCATGTTTAAAGACTTTACCTGGTGATTTGATATGATAATGCTTTTTCTCTTTCTCTCATGCGATCTCCATTATTCGTTAGTTTGTTATTCGCTGACATATTCAACAAAATGTGAGTTGTTGTGTAAAAGGAAAAATACGATACAGAGTATAGGATTGCTAGATTGGTGCCGGAGGTCGGATGTCGTGGATGGGTGTTGTAGTGGTAGTGTGGTGACAGTACACTTCGCTGGTTGACAAGTGCACATACACGTAAACTGTATTTTTCCTAGAATCTGGATGAAATAGAACTGATTTGACTTTATTATTGACAAGTCTACTCCTTTCTTGTTTGTCTACTTTATGCACACGGCGGTACCGTCCTTTTTTGCTACGTTGTCTTCTTGAAAATATTGGCCAAACCTAACGATCCGATCCAATATAACAAGACTCTACGTTCCATATACAAAACGACTTCAAAAATATATCACTACAAACTTACATACATACATCAATTGACTCGGCATATTTATATGAACTTATGTATATTCATGATGCAAACAAACTAAACAGAAACTGACAATGCTGTCTGACTAGTCGCGTAGTAGTTTATATCCTGATCTGGTTTGTTTTTAGAATAAAACAGCGTTTGCAACTAAAATTCTGAAGGTTCGTGTGTGGAAACTGCAAAACCTATAAAGCTTCACAGTAATAGCCATGTTCTTTTGTTTGGGAAAGTGACAAAGAAATAGAAAACTGCATATTATATTCTACAAAGTTATTACAGGCTATAATGTTCTATTCAATAATCCTATATATTGTAGCGTTGTTTACGGCAATTTCCACACAAGCAGATATCAATGGAATGAACAAGTCAGTTTTCAGGTGAAACTAAAATAGAAAGTGGGCGATTGTATGGAACGAAATGACATGTTGCCTTACATGAATACGAAAGGTAAAAGTACACTAGCTCGTTGCTGAACTTTTTATGTAATATTGAGCATTGACGTTCCAAAAGTAGAGATAGCACATATAACGGGCTGTGCTTCTAGTGTCTGCTTTTGTCAACAAGGTAGTACGGGGAAAATGGTTTTCAGTGCCTATCCAAACTATAATGGGAATAGTGCACTATCGTGAGATTCTATTTGTAGGCATATGCTTTGTTTCATGTAGCATGTCTTTTCTCATTACGATCGAGTTTTTAATACGTAATTTCCATTATTTTGATGATTATCAAAGACACGCTACCGTCACTAATTATCATCACTATAAAGCAGTAACACCGTAGGTATACACGGCTGCTGTCAAGTCATCATCCGCATCGTCATTAATGACCCGACCGGTACCATATCTTTCTCATTCACTTAAGAACCTAAGTTAGTTCACCCGATAATTCATAATGAAATCTGTTCTTGCTTATTTCAGAATACGAACCCAAAGCGATGGCGAGAATACAAAGCAATTATTGTAGTTTCAACAGAAATGGATTCTCTTTTCCTATCACTGCGCTAGAAATTTTATGCATGAGTGCATATTCTGTATTATGAATTTTAACTGAAATGCACAAATTCCATAACAGTCCGCCACTTAGACTCCTTACGTACACTAAAGTCATCGGTCCTCAGGATAAATGAAATTTACAAAGAGAGCATACTACCGGAAAGAATGAGGGGAAATGGAACAATAATAAAGTGTAAGCATCGAGGTAAAATAAATTTTATTCTAACGCTTCGGTAATAATCATCACTCCTTGTTTTCTATGCTACAATACCCATTTCCCTTTCGTGCTTGGTATTCAATATCCACAGCTCTCATCTTATATTTTGTTTTACAATTTTCATAATATTGGTATTTCGTTTTTATAGGAAATGTGTATTATTTTAATACTCGTGTACTCCGTGTAGATGTGGGGGCGTACAAGTGAATAATTCGTTTAGCGGGAAGTTGTGTAAACTGTGCATACCAACAAACTACCAACATATATACAGATAAATTCATATTTCATGTACAGATGTTGTACTTGAATGAACATTTTTCTGCATACGTTTAAATGAAATATGTGTTTAGGTGATAGTAGGTGAATATTTCATGATATGATGAACAGCTCGAAAGCTCCATTCTTGCAAAAATGTCAAGTAAGGACCGAGTTTATGAAGTTTCATAGGATGCTTATGCAATCTCTTTAAGGCGAGTCTTTACATGTCTGTACAGGAAGTATGTATTTCATGAATAAAGAAAAGTTTAGTTTCCAGGCACAATATCATATCAACGTAACTTTTGGGATTTGGGACTAGTTGCTGTGATGTACCAACCAACGTAACATAGCATATAGTATGGAATCTTGGATTCACTCACGTCATGCAAATTTATGAGATTGCGTTTGCACAAGGAAAGTAATCCAAAAGAAAGTAAGCAAAGTTGAAAGTGATTACGAAAACTGTTAGTACAGAAGAATACCCTCAGCACACCTACTCTTACAGCACTGCAACGTATCATAAATAATTACACAGTGAATTTCTGAACACGAGCCAACGAGCTATTTAGTCAGTAGTAAACGACTCAAAAACCCTTTGTGAATGAAACTAGTGACAAGGGAGGAAATATACATTCATATTTACTTTAATTGAATACCTAAACTAAGTTAAAATGTGAGGAACGTATATATGTAAATGTGCAATAATTTACAAAGTCAAAGGTAAATACTAATTAGACAAGCGTGATTTTCATGAGCNAATGTGAGGAACGTATATATGTAAATGTGCAATAATTTACAAAGTCAAAGGTAAATACTAATTAGACAAGCGTGATTTTCATGAGCTTTGTCCGCTGATTGGTGCATTTAATTGTTCCAGGTACCGTTACAGCCTAGTTTTAACATACACAGGTAGTACTCCGATAAAACAAACTTTTAATTTGCTAGGAAATATGAAATGTACATTATACCAGCTAGTAGCCAAAGGCAATGCAAAGCAGAACACCAAATAAAAATCGCATTAATACGTTATGTTCTCAAATTTTCAGTACATGTTGGCCAGGGATACCTACTGGCTCCGAATTCCAGAAAATAGAGGACGAGTCAAATACAAAATCCTTGTAACTACGTAGCTGCCAGTGCATAACCCGTAGAACTACGCGTTTTATTACCTTAACGGTATACAATGCACAGCTACTGTTGTTGTAGAGAATAAATAGGTTCGTACACAATAAAGCAGTTACGACAGTTGTGTCGAAAAATGATGAGGACATTCGCTTCACTGCACATTTGGCTTTTTGTCATTGTTACCTGACAGGACAAAAATAAATTTTACCTACGCACGAATACTTTGTAACTTGCAACTCATCCACTGGGGAGAAGCGAGACGTGTTAGAAAGCAAAAACATTTTTCTTGCTTAAAAACCAGCTATTCATTCATCCTCTCTCCATACCATGAAGGGTGCCCGAGGCTTACACGACAAAGCCCGTGATAATGTTTATGCAAATGAAGATAAATTACTTGTACATCTTACACGAACACATTTTTCGCTATGTTCCAGGTACATAAATGTATGCATATTTTTACAAATTATATAAAGTTTATTATTGCAATCATGCAAGAGTTCCATCTTGTTCTTCTGTCCTGTCTGTTTGTTTTACTTGTGCGTGCAGCATACTTTTATTCTTTTTGTCTAATGGTAAATTCCTTGATGTCAGAGAAAACTCATGACAGGTAAGTTCTATAATATATTATTATTGTATGTTCACTACGGATTGCACACCTATGTAATGTATTTGCTTCTGGCGTGTAAAAGTAGAAAGGAACACACAGTATATATAATGTTCATATACTCAGATATTACAAGCTGTACAGTACACTGGTTCTGGCGTACAAAAAAGATACACAGTGAAAACAAATGAGTGACAGGGGAAAAGGAGATGGAATAAGAGAAAAGAGATAACTTCACTTTTCATATTTTGCTGGAAAATTCGATAAGGATAATATTACGTATCTAAAACTATATCCATAGACAATAGTCTGTAGCGTAGCACACACTACGTTTTACCTTCTAAAAACAAAAATATCTACACCAATCATCGACCCAAGAATAATATTCTTCGCATCAGCAGATTTTTTTCTTTTCAAGTAACGCGTAAAAATTTACTTTTTCTTGTTGCCATGTCCGTCCGTTCGGTTGTCAAGTGGTGATTGGTCAAAAGCTTGTTCTATTTTACAGTCGTTTTTATTCCGGTGATTTTGAATTTGTTAAACCGTTCAGTCACCATCCTCACTTTATGGGATGTTCCAATTGGCAATCACGAGATGGTTTGCATTGAATGGTCAATCTAGTGCGAATTATTACAAAGTATTATAGAACAGTAAAACATAATCCATAATGCATTACTAGTTTTCAGTACTTTACAACAGGCAAAAACTTTTTAAGAAAACATTGGTGTTCGTAATCAAATTTGTAATTTTTAAACATTTCCTCTTTCACGACGTCATTAAAACTTAATGAAATATTTATCTTTTGAACTCTATGAAATTTTTGACAATTGAGAATTAAGCATTCTCCGAAACAAACCTTCTGCTGAAATATATACGACGTGCATTATAACACATACAACATACATAATACTGAGGTTGACTTTATTAGAAGAAAAACGAATATTATGAAGGTATGCTTCTTGTAGGAATAAATCTGTTGGCATTGGAAGTTCGTGGATATTGAAGGGCAACACTAAGCACACGAGGATGATGTTACTGCAACTATGAAGTATGTATGGATGTATGTACGTGCTGAAATTCTCTACAATATGCATTATAATGTTCAAATAAAAAGGAATAGTTGATTGAAGAAGTTTTTATAAGCGTCTTTTTGTTTTCCAGTAAGTCTGCTTGGTTTCAATAATGTAAAGACAAGAGGATTTTATAATTTCAGTTGACCATCTAAAGGCACAGATATCCTTGTCGAAAGTATTTACTTAGAATAAATAAGATAACATAATACAAGTTGAAGGTAAAGCATAAAAAATGTATTACCGTGTGCATCAATGAAGCCCATAGAATCTAGTCACTAGCAGGATTCTTTCAATACTAAGCTTGTATCCTTGAACTCTATTCTAGAAAAACCCCTACTACTTAGATTTCAATCTTGGCACAAGACACAAGATTTAATACTGAACCTACTACGTATACCAAATAGGCATGTCTGCGACTTCACAATTTCACAATTTTAAAATCAGTTTTGAAATGAAAATTAAACTGTTAAAACAGTTCAAAGTTACTTTGGAATGACAATGTTGGGAGGGAGAAAACATTGAGAACATAACATTTCACATCTACGACAACAGCTTTCTCCTTGTTCTTCTTCCATAATAATGGTTTCCCATACTTCCAATTAGTTCCATCCTAATAAATATTATATTAGTAGCTGTAAAATGGAAATTAATGCTAAAATTCTCATGGGATGAAACCAGTTAACATGCATGATATAATGAGAATGTAATTTAGAAACAAAAACTAAAACAAAAGGTATATTGTGCTACCATAATGATAATGTTAGTGAGATTGCAGTGAACTTTTGTTGACTTTGGTTTGCACATTTTCCCATTCTCCATATACTTTCGCTTTATCATCAACCATTTATTACTATTACTTTTGAAGCCATTTTACTACATCTTGTCAAAGGTTTTAAAATGCATGAATGAGCAAAAGGTGTACTGTTTTCACTACCATTACCTATCACCTTAGTCAAATATTTACTATTTTAATATCTCGACTGAAATGTGTGATAAAAATCCTCCACTTATTTGCTTGTTATATTTATATGCATTTTCTACAAGAAATTCCATTCCTTTATGATATTTCCCTTCGTTTTACCGCTTTCACGTTGGAAATATGTTTACCATTGTAATTAATAGCAAAGTTGTAAACCAAAATCATTGTG
>JAHZMV010004348.1:0-11552 GCA_027743765.1 Coecobrya sp. COE2 | reverse complement strand
AATTAGTGGTAACCTGTCATTTAAATATAAAAATATCCCACAGTACCAATCATATAATATGGTTCAGATTTTAACTCGTTAAGTATAACATTGCATTTAGCTACGTAACGGAGCTAATGACGAATCGCCGTTCCTTGGAAGTGGGCGGTATTGTGGCAGCACTCCACCAGCAAATCTGGAAACATCCGGAAATCATCTTTACGTTCATTTTACTTCGTGGACACAAGGGGGCAAAGTGAGAATGCAACTTTTTGACAGAAAAAGGTTTAAGTTTAAGCTTTAAATAAGTTTTATCCACTTTCTCCATATATTTTAGGGCTTTGCATTTACGTACGAAGAGGTCTCATTAGGATGTGGGGGAAACATTCAACTGTCTGATAATGCACCAACCACCACAATTGAATCTCCGAATTTCCCTCAAATGCCCCCTCCATACACAGAGTGTGAATGGATATTTTCTGCTCCCCAGGGAGAAGCCGTGCAAATTACATTTCAAGTATCCTTTGAATTTACTTATTCTCCAGGGTACAGTCGGCTACGAAAAAATTACAAGCATTTTGCAAATATTCGAGAGAAAATCAATTTTAAATGAATGACTGGTCGTAGGTGTCAGAACGCTGGACTAGAAGTAAGGGACGGAGGCACAGAAATTGCGACCGCACTAGGCGTCTTTTGTACGGATATGCCAGGGACATTAAAATCGACAGGAAATATATTGTTTGTTAGATACTATACAAATGTTGCAGAACCAAGGAATGGATTCAAAGCGGAAGTGAAAATAGGTTTGACTGATACTCAATTAAACTTGAAATTTAAAAATGAATTTGAAGAAAAATCGGTTATATATGAAATTTGTTAGCTACATGTGGAGGAATTCATGCGGGAAGAATGGGTACAATAAGTTCTCCTGGATTTCCGGCTACATATGAAGTCAATATGGATTGCTTGTGGACAATAAGAGCACCCAGGGGAAGCTACTTGATTCTGGAATTTCAAAATTTTAACTTGGGATCTGAAGATGCAAACTGTACAAGAGACAAAATAAACATTACAGAGCAAACTGAACTGGGTAAGGTTGACTAGACATGGATAACATTTAAAACAATATATTATGGCCCTTTGTGTCGAGTTAAATAATGTTCATTTCAAATTTTCCAGACGTTATTTCTCCGAGGAATTGGACATTTTGTGGACAATCTGATAGCATTATACCAAATAGAATTCAAACTGGTTCCAATGAGGTTCAAATACGCTTTATAAGCGATGGAATTAGAGAAAGACCAACAACAGGAGTAGGGTTTAAACTACGGTATAGAGCTCGTGCCCAATGTATGTCAAATGGTCAAATATTTCGTAGTAAATTGTGATTGCGGAGCAAGCATGAGGACTCCGACAGGATTTATTCAGTCTCCAGGCTTTCCACAGCCATATCCTCATTATCTCTATTGTGTCTGGAGAATCTTTGCTCCAGCAGGAAGAAGAGTCAGAATAGAATTTACTGACTTTGATTTGGAGGAACGCTTGTCTATGAATTCTGGACGGGGATGCTTTGCTGACCAGCTTTGGGTAAGTGGTCAATTTATTTTCTAGTACAATGTACGACATGTGCACAAAATTTATTTGTTTAGGGTGTCTCGTTGAATTGCATTGCTTTCACTATGCTCTATTGTAGATTTATCAAGGAGTTCTTCGCTCTTTACGAACACCACTTTACAATCAAAGTTTGTGTGGTTCCGAATTGCCAGCACCAGTTGAAACAACCTCAAGTGAAGCCACAATCTATTTTAGAACTGATGGATCTATTGCCCACCGCGGTTTCAAACTTCGATATACAACAGACTTACCAGCTCTTTGTGGAGGCACTTTGGAATCCGGCGAAGGCAATGTTACATCCCCAAACACGACTACGAATACACCAAACACAACTTCAAATATTCTTTGTGAATGGAAAACGGGATCTGATTCTCCTCGTCCAGTATATGGAAATGGCACTACGGTTGTAACCGTTCATTCCATGCAGGTTCCTAGCTGGGGTATAAGGGATCCTTTATGCTCTCATGGATTTTTGAAAGTTTCTCCTGGTAAAGCAAATGCGATATAAGAATAATGACATGAATAATTAGATAGTTGTGAACTGACTTAAAATAATTGGGTAATCTGAAATTAGGTGCTTTCTTTATTTTCAGCAAATCCATACACTCGGTACAAATGGCGCAAGCTCTGTGGATCATTAACAAATGAAAAGTTATACCTTCCTGGTAGTTCGCTGCTTGTAGAATATGTGGTATTTAGTCATTTTTATTATTGTAAAGCATTTATATTCAATCCGGAAAAAACGCGGAAAGCGTTTTCAAGCATTTATTTTGTGTTGCATAGTCAGAGGATCCGAATGCAACATTCAGTTTGTCGTATCGTAGCATTGCATGCGGAGGAATGCTATACGGGCCCGAGGAAAATGTAACCAGCTTGGATTATCCATCACCTTATTCCGTTAATACGGAATGTATTTGGATGGTAGAATTTCAAAGAGGATCTCAAGTAAAAGTGAATTTTTATGACATGGACATGGATGATCATTCTGGGACCGATGGCTGTGATAGGGACTATATAATTATTCGAAACGGAAAGTACCCATCGTCGCCCGTTTTGGGAAAATTTTGTGGGTCATATTTGCCAAATGAAATTACGTCCATGTCAAATGAGCTGTGGATAGAGTTCCATTCTGATGGAAGTGCAGATGGAAGTAGACGGGGTTTCAAACTCGGATTAGAGCCGATCTCCAGAGGTTGTGGGGGCGTTGTACATAGGAAGTATGGCCAACTAGCATCACCTCAGCATAATAACCGACGTTATCCTGATAATACTGAATGTGAATGGATAATTGAATCCATTCCTGGTTACACCGTAAATGTGGTATTTTTTGACCGCTTTGAAATTGAGAATTCAACGAATTGCACAAATGATTTTGTGGAGGTAATTCCAAAGTTCATGATGAAAATTTAAAGATGATATGATAAGAATTATGACTGACAACTGCTAATTTTCTCGCTTAAGATATTTTCAAAATCGGGTTTGGATTGGGTATCTGTGGGGAAATTTTGTGGACGCCAATTGCCACCACCAGTTAATACAACTAGTACATCTGTAAAAATCCTCTTTAAATCTAATGAGAACCTAAATGGAGACGGATTCCGCCTGTATTGGTATTCTCCATGCGGAGGGGTCTTTCAGGACACCAATGGAATGATACGATCCGCTCATTATGATGCATTTAATCATAGTGCACATGTGAATCCTGGAAGATTTTGGAGTTTTATGGGATGGGAATCCATTTTCAGAGTGCACAGGTGTGACTACATTATCAAAGGCGAGCCTGAGGACTACATAATGCTGCAATTCTTGGACCCTTTCGAAATTCAAGGTATCCAGTTGATTTACGGCATATATTACGATGATGTACTTACTTTAATGATGTTTTATGATTTCACATTTTTTATTATTTGCATTATTTCAGTGCCTGCCTCATATGCCGTAAGAGACGTCGACTTGAATGTCCAATGTCCGCGAGTGAACGTGACTACTTGGCAAGGGAACCTAACCAATGTTCAACGAAACGCTGGCACTGCATGTGGTTAGGCAAGTTCCTGCTCCATTTATTGCTAGAGGATCTGCCGTTATTTCATATAATTACCAACCAATATATGAAAATTATGGCTTTAGGGTCCAATATGGTATACATGGTAAGTATCATCTACGGAACTAAATGTTTCGATCGTGCATTTGACAACGATATTTTTTAGCTTTTCAGTTGTTAATTTGATGATGATTTGATGTTTTAGAATGTGGCGGAGAGGTAACAGTACCTAGAGTTATACGCTCTCCTGGACACCCATTTACTTCGGCTTCAAATATGAATTGTACATGGGTGGTAAGAGCACCTCAGCAAAAGGTTGTTCGTTTCAAGTAAGAAAAAAATAAAAGCATCAATAATGAACTATATTATCTATAAAAAGTAATATACCTTGGAATAAAGAGACCACTAACTAAGTTTCAGGTATATAGATTTTGTCATTTTGTGTATGAATTTGTAGGTTCAAATTTCTAGAAATGGAATTTCATTCAACATGCAGTTGGGACTATATTCGCTTGTACGATGGGCCCTTAATAGATGACACCAAGTTAATTGGAACATATTGTGGGAATCTGACTGATGAAATGCCAACAATAAGCTCCAAGTCTGGAAGCATGACCGTTCTCTCTGTGACTGATGTAATAATAGAGCACGGAGGATTTGAGGCAGCCATAGATTTTACAGTTGGTAATACGCTGCACTTTTATATGACTATGTTACGCATGGAGGTGTTATTTATCTTGAACCTTGACAAGGATATAACTGAACAAACCGTTGTTTCATTTCGAAAAGGGGAAAGCCAAGGGTGTGGTGGCACTAAAAACCTTACTGTTGGGCCTGTGACTTTAACCAGCATAGACTCAGATAGAAATGGAAATTATGATGACAACTTGGATTGCCAATGGCTTCTAGTAGCCCCGGAGTTTAAATCGATAGAAATTTCTTTCAGTTCTTTTAATTTGGAAGGATCTCAAGGATTAACAAAAAATGCCAATCGGTCATGTCCGTTTGATTATGTTGAGGTTATAATGCAACTTCCATTTTCAACATATTATCTAAGCAATATAGAAATGTAAAAGCACATCTTTATCAACAGATTCGTGATGGACCAGGGCCGTATGGACAATTATTGGCGAAGTTATGTGGGACAACCATTCCATCGCCGATCATATCATCGCTGAATTTCGTATGGATTAGATTTGTTACTGACGGTTCAATAAATTCCCCAGGATTTTCTCTATCTGCACGAAGCCGAGACTGTAAGCTACCAGAAAATGTCATAAGTCGAGGTTTTAGGGTCTTCAAGCGATCTAACAAAATGTGTTATTTGTAGCGCCCTGTGGACAATTAGTCTTCAATGCAACCACTTCGGTGCAGTATTTGCAGTCACCCGGATACCCTTCCAATTATGAAAATAACGTACGATGTCGTTGGAGAATTGATGGCGCACGACCTTATGATGAAGTTGATATTACTTTTGTGGAAATGGACATTGAGGCAGCTCCTGATTGCCAGAAGGACAGACTGGAAATACGAGATGTGTCCGCATCTGTAAGGAGAACAGAGCATTTAATTTTATTCCATTTCATTTATGTATTTTGTGCATTATCATAATTTTGGGACATTGTTTATTTGTGTATCAGTATACAACACCGGAAGGCATGACCGGTCCAACTTTGTTCATTGGAAGTGGACCTGTTGATTGGAGGTTTCGTAATTTGAACTTAAGCATGGTAAGTAATTTCATTATATTTCAAGACTATTATATTATAAAGTGTTGTTACAAAACATTTTTACGATCAATATTTTCTGGATGTAGGAAACAATCCTAAAAGACATTAAGTACTGTGGAAGTCAAACTCCTCCAGACTTCTTCACTTCTGGAAGATCAGCAGAACTTGTTTTCCATACCGATGGAAGCCAAACCCGAAAGGGATTTAAAATAGCGTACAAAGCTGCCGGTAAGTTTCATCAACAATTGTAATTCTCTATTTCTGTGCAGAGCCAATTATGTATATAATGTCATGACTGAAAATACAATTTCTTAATCATCACCAGGATGCAATAGAACATACGAAAGTGCACAAGGGCGAATATTTAGTCCTGAATGGCCTACGCACACGCCCATTTTTTCCAACTGCATATCGTCTATTCGTGCTCCAAATGGAAGTAACATTGCCCTGTACTTCAATTCATTTAATTTACCGGTTTCCTCTGCCCAAACATCCTGCACGGAAGCAGCTCTTGAGGTGAGATATAATATGTAGTTTATGAAAAATGTTCGATTAATTATCGTCGAATAATTATTTCAACATTTGTAATGTCTCTTCATTTTCTTGTGTTTACAGATTCGTGATCGCAGCCCATCAGGCACGGTTATAGCGCAGTATTGTGGGGCAACTATTCCAGACCCAGTGTTCTCGACTACAAATGTTCTGTACATAAAATTCTTTACTAGAATTCACCCAGCCCAAGGATATGACATTACATATACGACAACAGATATGGGTAAATCGCTAATTTTACCTTTGGAAATTATGAAAATTTGATAACCATATTTTTATATATTATAGGAAAGGGGTGTGGCGGAGATATTTTCCACACTGGTGGAAGTTTTACTAGTCCACTTTACCCCAGTAATTACTCTCTAAACATGGATTGTATATGGCGAATTAGAGTACCAGGTGGCCTTCGGGTTCAATTACAGTTTACAAGTAATTATATCATAATACATATCTTTTATGGCAAAATTCATTATTTACTTCATTGGTTAATTTTAATGGAAATTGGATAATTAAATAGATTTTATATTTGGTGGAGACTGCCAGACAGACTTTTTGGAGATCTCATCTATGGACTCACACGACACCACGAGAACTCCTACACTTTTCTCAAGATATTGCTCAGGAGTAAAATATAATTTTAACTTGTTAATTTATTTCTAATTAAAATGAAGTGTGTGGATGACTCATAATGTTCCATTTGTATGCTTTTAGGACATGCCGTCTATTTATACTGGGAACACTGATATGGCAGTGATTCGGTACAAAACAAGTGTAAACAATACCGGTTCCGGTTGGAGAGCAATCTTCAAGGGAGTATTTCCGACAAATGTTCCGCTCGGCTCCCAGTAGATTACTAAATATCTAATTTTATACATACATAGCATTATAGTAGTATAGTGAATTACATACATAACTATCTAAGTATGATTTATATGAATTCATTGATAGTTCCATTGAAAAACCCATGTAAATTTTTCGTTTTGCTTTAATTAATCATAAGTATGTCAATTTAAAATAAACATGGCGTCATTATCAAAGTGTATAATTAAAAATTAAAACATTATTGGTACATAGTTTTTATCACGTTAGCAGATTGCTTGAAGTAGTCATCTACATGGTTCCGGTTGGAGAGCAATCTTCAAGGGAGTATTTCCGACAAATGTTCCGCTCGGCTCCCAGTAGATTACTAAATATCTAATTTTATACATTGCTTTAAGTATGGTAGTAAATTACCTACGTAAATATGATTTATATGAATTCATTGATAGTTCCATTGAAAAATCCATTTAAATTTTCCGTTTCGCTTTAATTAATCATAAGTATGTTAACTTAACATAAACATGGCGTCATTATCAAAGTGTATAATTAAAAATTAAAACATTATTGGTACATAGTTTTTATCACGTTAGCAGATTGCTTGAAGTAGTCATCTACAGAAACTGTTTTCGCACCTCCAAAGTAATCAAGCACGACAATATGTTCCATCTTTAATTTGGCGAAGAACCAGCCATGATCTACAGTTTAAAAAATGTAGCAATTAATAATAATTATTATACGATACATATAATATGCTTGTGATATTAAATACCTACTCACCTTTAGGCCATGATTTCATTTCTGCATGTCGAGAAAATACAGCATTTTTAGCAAATTGAATTTCATCTGGCTTGGTCACCTATTGTTTCACAATGGTTATTTTATAGCAATAATAAACATGGGACAGCGACATGATAAAGTTACCGTTATAATTTCCGTTTGACACTTACTCGCTGCATCTGCCCTGATAAAATTACATGCGCACAACGAGGATCCTCGGGATCATATTCCTGTTGCTTACAGTAGTCACTTTGCGCCAGTGACATTGTTAGCGATGCTCTGGGATCATTCTAAAAATACATGTATAGCTTTATTAGCACAGCTTTAAGTAGTACTAACTGAAATTAATAGTTTTTATAATGGAATATACTACATTGTGTGTAAAACGGGGTATAATATCTCAAAGACTGTACGGAAGTTACCTGAAGATCAGTTACAGACATGTCTAACGGTGTGACATACATATATGGTACTCCAGTTGAATTATTAATTGGCCCGTCACTCACAGAGAATACGTTTACAAACGGGTAGCCTGTTACTGGCGACATGGTGGAAATCGTGGCAATAGAAGTCCAGTCTGTCAATTGCAGAAATATGCAGAAAGAAAGTTATTGATATTAAACTAGTTAAGTTAAGTAGGTATATAAATGTAAACTTACTTGAATTATGAACAATATAACGGGCCATTAGGGCAACTTCAGGAGGAGGTGGCGGCCCATCATCAACGGTATCAATATCATTAGGATCTCCAAAATGTTTAACAGGAACATTTGGTCGACTGCTACTTAAAATTTTAATTGGAGAAGGCTCTCCTTGCTCTTCTGATTGAATCGCACTTGGTAATATTGCAGGATCCTCGTCCTCAGAATACGTATCTATTTCACGTTCATCGTCCGTAAATAACGGTACGTCCTCCTTGGAATCATTACTGGACCTATCAGTTTGCCCCACTTTGTGATGACCATTCTCATGACGAATACGCTGGTACCAATTTTTCTGTCCATTCTCAGAAGAAATTGAGGGTAGTCTCGAGAAATCTGAACTATCCCCACCGAACCGACCGGAAGTGCCCTGTTCATCTTCTGTCGCGTCACGAGAATTTTGGAACCCAATCTTACCACGATTTCTTACATGAACTTGAATACGGCGTTGATTGTTGTTGTCTATTGGCGTTAGATCAGGCAAGCCAGGGTCGACGCGTGACACATTTCTCGCCCCAGTCCTCGTAGACGGGAGGGCAACAATGTCTTGCATGCCATGTTCTAGGGCTTTTGGCTGGTTATGTGGGACTGAATCTCCACGAACTCTGAACCATTCCTCTCTAGGTGGAATATCTTCAAATGAGGATGATGATGAAGTGTCATCATTCTCAATTACCCCTTCATGGTAGAGTACCGTTCTGATCGCAGTCCCCTGTACCGAAGTCACTAGTAGTAGTGCCAGGGGCACTGTGAGAATACCTCTAATGGATGTATGTAACATTTTCTTTCTTTCTTTGTTGCACTTTATCTTTAGCTCTTCCGCAAGTATAAACAGAAGTGATCTAAACACAATGCTGCAATGGACTCACTTCATTGCATTTTCGTTCTATTTTATAGAAGCAAGAAACTATTGACATCAACACAAAATGTCAATTATTTCATTACCAATATATATTAATATATATATTTATACATATATTATTGATACTTGGTACTGGTCAAATGACATTGCATTTAATTGGTTACAAATAACTTGAGGCTAATCACCAAGTAAAAACAGTCTAATATCATAATATTTCCTGTCGTCTTTAGATAACTAATCAAATTGACAAGGATGTCTTATGTCTTGATGTAAATATTGTAGTTGGTATATACATACCAAGAAGGAGCCCTATTTTACGTGATAAATGTGACGTTATTTCGCTTTAAAATGTTAAAAATGAGAAATGTATAGGCATGTATAATAGTTTATATTCTTTATCGGGATGAAATTTCACGTCACTTTCACAGTGCCACATTACAACACGAGATCATAAAATGTATCTCACTCAACATTTTCGGATGAGTACCATTACAAGATAGATAGAATTGGTTTGCTAACAGGCACATAAATAAATGACATCTCGCTCTACGGAACCGTTTTAAGATGGCGCTATTTGCTATTTAATGTGAGGACGATTGGTTGTACAGACGTAGCAATGAACAATCTTTATAAGTAGCATTTTTAAATCCATAATGTTTCTGTCACCAATTTTGAAGGGATGATTTAACAATAAAGTATAGCTATAAGTGTAATGGTAAACTACAGATATGAACATATATTGCGGCCATTTCTGCCATTAACTGCCAAACAAACGGACTCCAGAACGGACAGACAAACATGTAATTTTAGTAATGGTAAGCTATGCTAACTTCTTTTAGTAAACTGGAAGTCCAAAGTCTTGTAAACATGGATAAGTATATAACAACACTAAAATGAATTAAATTTAATCCATGAAGCTTTCGGGATGACCGTTATCAAAACACGACCTTACCAAGAACAAAAATGAGGAATTTCAGAAATCCATGGATAGACCAAAAAGTGGTACGTGAGGATGATCTCGTACTCCTGAAAACTACTGGGCTTCTTGTATATGTACAAAGCAAAGAGGTCGAAAGGGTAAGAAAAGACCAAGATAATTATGAGCAGTATAAATATGATGGCATGTTTCAACTTGTGTATATTATCCTCAATCGTCATCATGAAATGCGGCGTAATAAATACATTTTTTGTGTGTGTATGTACTTACACAGTTGGCAACGATTATGCCAAGAGTATTTTTTATACATTATTTTCTTTCACTATTACTGGCTCCTGCCTGAAATTTTGTGAGTCAGCAAAACAAACCCATAAATATAGATACAGTCCTTGTTCAGACTGCATGAAGCAGATCCACACGACATTTCATTTCAAGGAGTGAACTCATGAGCTGTAAAGAGGAATTAAAACCCTGGTAAATGTTCTTTTTTCTCCTTTAGTATATAGTTTTCAACGAAGATCACCTCGGCGTCACCACCAAGAGTGTAGTCGATTTTCCCACTGTTTTTATATAGGTTTATCATACCTAAGATTTCATCTAGAATCCAAATTATATTTCGAATCTTGTATGCTAACCGTAACTTTAATAAAAAGAAAAGCATTAGTGATTTCTGAAAGTACGATGGATAAAGCATGCGCCACGGAAAGTAGTTCATATATGAAAGCTTTTAAGATGACACAAGACACAATATACTAAAAGCTTACACTTAAGTCCTGGCCTGCGGAAATTCCCTTTTTGAGAACATAAGTAATCCACGAAACGTAACATAAACGATTATGTGTGCATTATTATGTAAATTAAAATATTGATATTAATTACGGTGAGTTATTTTACGTACATATGTCCATCTCATTTTATTCTCTTTATAGAAAATAATATTTATTGTAAAAACAACTTTTAATCACTGTACGCACGTTTTGCCTTTTCATATGCAATGGCAATAGTAAAGTCTTTATATACAAATAAATCTGTACCGGAAATATATTTTATTTATTATATAAGTTGAAACCAGTTTGATGAAAATAAAAAAAATGTAAGTACATAGATGCCCACGTTGTAAATTCGTCTTTACCGTCTTTTATACATAAGACGGAGGAAAAACTAGATACAATTAGACACATGCACACATGAATAACATGATACGTTACTGGAATAGATTTTGTATTTTTTGGGATTTTGCTGAAAAACTATAGTTCAACTCTGCAAATAAATAAACTCTTCGCTTGGTCAAGAAACCGTAACATACTCAAGCAAGTCAAAGTCAAGAACTTGTGTTCACCACGATTTTTTTGTTTTAGGATTAGGAGGTGTAATTTACGTACTTTACTTTTCATTCATAGATACCTCTATAAAATGTATAATATAACTTATGAGTACCAGATAGATGCACGTACAAGTAAAAACTTTTTTATGGTCATGCATTTTTAAAAAGATTCTTACTTGTTCAGAGAGTGACCTACTGCAGTATTTATTTACAAGT
>JAHZMV010004347.1:0-10747 GCA_027743765.1 Coecobrya sp. COE2 | reverse complement strand
ACAACCACCATCACCGCCGCCGTCCTTACTTTATTTCCCATGCTCTTGAAGGGAGTATAATAAATGGAACAAAAGTTGTGTGTGAATTGCCTAAATTTTCTACAACAAGCCATTGCATTGCCATGTTTTGTGATATACAGAATAAGTGAGTGCATGCAACACATCCAACAATACAATAGCGACGGGCATTGTGTCGTGTAGCGTGTTTGGACATACACGAAGAAACAAGGACGAGAAAAGAGAAATGGAAGATAACTGGCAAACTGTATGGGAGCCTGAATGAATGAGTTGGAGAAAATGACATGGCAAAAGTACAGAACAAGAAGACAATTGTAGGACAGACAAAAGAGAATTGTTGTAGGAGTAGAAGTGCCATTTATACTAGTTCTCGTTCAACACTTACTCTGGTGTGTGATTCCTCAAGCGGAAATGATGTCAACAGGACAAGAGACTTTTTCATACTTCTATTCCATTGTCCCTTTCAGATGAGGTATTTTTATGATTTCTTTAACATAGACTGTGTTACAAAGATATGGCTAATATTAAGAGAGTAACCAAAGAAAAAGTGTGATTTCAATGGAATTTTATGAAAGAGAAAACGAAAAGTGGATGATATAATATTATTTTAGCGGTCAAAATATGAGGACGGTCAGAATGATGCGATAACGAAAATATGGAACATGTTATGGCCTGCTTTTCTTTATAAAATTATTGCAGTGGAACAATCATGGGATTGGTCTACTAATTTCATTGTGCCACTGAGGAAAATTTGTAATCTGCTTGAAACTGTCCAGACCACTGTATAGACTACGTTTAAAATGTTTCGAAATAATAATGCTTTTTTTAGATTAATATATTATTACGGTGAGCTATCCAATGATATTGATAAACTTCACCTAGAAAAGATTACAAACATAATGACTTAATAGCCATGTAGAAGGATATGCACAAGATTTTAAACCATAAATCACTAATGCAATGCAGGAACGTAGGAGGGAGAAAATGAGACGTGGACATTTTAAATGCGATTACTTATTCGGGTAAAATCCAAATTCAAGGTTTAATTTTATATATGGCGATGTACAGTAAACATTCAATCATAGCATGAGCATAACATTTGGCTAATGAATACATTAATACGTACCAACGACTATTACATAAGCAGCAAAAATACAACATGCATAGCTCAAGGTAAAATTACAGCTATGTCATGTTCATTCTTCAACGTTTCGGCAAAGAATGAACGTGAATTATACCTAATTCTTACATTTTAAAGCAGAAGAAAGTTACATGAAAAGAGAATAACTTACTTTTCCCAATCAGTATACTCGTTCGTGATCCTTCGAGAAATAAGAATCTTTTATTAATTAAATTAACCATGATACAAAAAGTGCAATTCTTTATAATATTTTTTGTTTTATTTACGTCGACAATATTTCGCTCAGATGAAATCTGTACGAATTTCTTATCAGAGTTCGCAAAATGGCATCCCGTCGAGCCTGCTCAAATCCGTACTCTAAATCCGCCTGTAAAAAATCAATGACAGATTTTTTAAAAATATTACTACTGCGTATGTGAAAACTCATTACATTAAAAGCTAACATGAATGAAAAATATGTGTGTAACAACCATAGGAAAAGTAATCGAATATCAGACTTTTCACTTCTGAGTACGTAACTTTCTTTCATTTGTGCACTTTCCATATAACAACAAGCTGATGTGTCATACATCATGTCAAGTGATTTCACTGTCGTAGGTTATTTTTTATTCGACATGAGGGAATATCGCCATCATAGTCATCATTCCATATATTTTTTAAAACTTACCTGGCTAAAGGCGAGCATTTTCTCGAACGAAGAAAGGCCGAACAGAAGATCATACTTTTTTGATACGTCACGTTTGCCCATCTGGGAATCCGGAACAACCTGCGAAAAGTATAAAAGTGAACATTTGGTCCAAGTCACATGAATGATTTATTTCTTGTTCATGAACAACTGTGTACGGTGTACGTCCAGGCATTGCAAATAGTTACGACTTAGTGATTGCATTTCTAGTAGCCTGTGATTATGTGTGCATATATGCGTAAACCGGGTCTAAGTTTTTCATTAATCATTCCTTGCCATTAGTTTCCCCAGGAAATCTTTGATAAGTCAGACGGAAAGGTTTTGGAAAGAAACCCTCGGGGAATGGCATAAATTCACATGGTACTTTTTATATGGCGCTATCAACATCAAATGACAATGATCCGTATCCACCAGCGTCAACATCAAGAGCCAGTTAAATTCCCTGTGGCGCATAACACAAAACGGAGGAAGAAATAATTTTGTCATAAGTTTCAAGGAACATTCTATCCTTTATTATCACTGCTTTTGATTCTTTATGATTCATTTCTCTGACTAAAAGTAAAAAATGTGTTGTTTCTGCCAGCCTAGCCCATCCTATCAATGAATTCTCCTTACGAGAGAAAAAAAGAGAAAGCAAAAAAGTAAAAGCAATCGTGTCAGAAGACTGTCACATGAGGTTCGATAGTATAAAAAATGCTTATTGGAGGCAGTAACATAACAATAACTTCATCTCTGTCGACAAGTAATGATGGTATATGAAAAGCTCAAGTATCCTTTAAGTTTCCATTTGACAGCTCAAGTACATCTTCAGTTTTAGTGGAAATGCTACGAGCGCAGTTCTAGCACACGGCGCAGACATCTTGTTTGTCAGCAGTGTATTCTTACTGGGATATGTGTCCATATTTTTATAAATAGGTTATACAGTTTTTCTTTGCCGGAATTGATGATAAATGAAGTCAAACAAGAGAAGTGAAAAAAATATTGGAGTTAGCAACAAACAAGTACTCACTCGAAAATTAGGCCTGATCACAACTCCATCAATGCTTGGGCCAAAATCAACAGAAAATTTGGGAGGACTGAACTTGGAAAAGTCTGTGAATGGTCTATTTTTGAGACATTCAAACACAGGATCTTGAGCATGAGAAGAGCTGGTTGATTTCCCATGTGAGCTTTCCCTTGTGACTTGTGGAATTGTTGATACGGGTGGAGGAACGTGAGAGCGGGTAGTGTTGCCTCCAGCACCACTGCCACTTCCAGCACTTGACAAGTTGACGGATGAGGAGGAACCTGGAGATGAGCAATTTAATGATTGAGCTAGAGCTGCAGCCGCTGCCCTTGGATCTGATACGAGGGCCCAAGGCGCATAAGAACTCCCGCTTATAAGGATGGATCGATTGAAATAATCCTAAAAAACAGAACGGCACATACACGCATCGGTGTTTTGATACAGAGAAGACAAAAGTGAAAAAATTGCAAATAGTTGGCTAGAGTGAGAAAGCAATGGATACAGTCAGAAGGAGAAAAAAACAACAATAAAAGTTTTATTTTTTTGTCTACTATATTGTCTGTACGCGAGAAGGAAGTCTAAGTATACTCTACCACTTCGTCCATCAGATTTGTCATACGCATTTTGTTAACGGGCATAAAATGGCAGAAAAGATCATTTACCAGGAGCCACGGCTGGGGACGACATGAGAAAATGGATGCAAGCTGCTCCAGCCTCATAACCCATGAGCGTGATGTTTTCTGGGTCGCCACCAAAGTTGAGGATATTCTCCTTGATCCAACTATATTAAATGAATAACAAGATTAGTTATCATCACTTTTATGATTAAGTAATATTGCAGGTAAACCATTGTGTAATAGCGTTAGCGTTATGGAACCTTATCGCTGCCAATTGATCCATTAGACCTGATATATAAACATAATATATGATATGTTATCTCTGCATTAAACCATGATAATTGAATTATTAATTGATAATTTTACTAGGAAAATACCGTAGTTTGAAACTCTTGGTTTTGAAGTGGGATTAACGTTCAAGAAACCTTTAAGAAAATGACAATCATTAGATATGATAATAGCGCATGTCTCATGAAATGTGCTCTAGTGAAATTCGTCACAAGAATTTTTCAACTTACCCAAAATTCCTAAACGGTAATTGATGGTAATAAAAATACAATCCGCGTATGCAGCAAATACTGTTCCATCCGATAGGTTTCCGCTTCCCCATGCGAATTTCCCACCGTGAATAAATACAACTACTGGACGCACCTTTGGTTCCGGACCTACATGAAAGTGCAAGGGAAAAGTTTACTTTGAGAAATGCTATAATTGTCTTTACTTTAATCGAAATCGGCTAATTTAATCAATTATGATTGATGGAGTATTTTTTTCATCAGGGTTTATATAACCTACGGCATATCCTAGAATAAATATATCCTCTGTTTTATACCTCACATTGTACTCTCCAGAAATAATTTTTTGGCAGTCTGGATTTGTATTTTCCAAAATAGAGATTGTCCTTTTACCGTTTCGACATGGCCATTGAAAAACATTTATGATACAAGTCCCAATTCCAATAACAATCAATGACATTTCCCGAGCATTATACCGGAAAACGGTCAATGGATAAGAGTAAAATGAAGTTTACAAGAACCTGCAAATATTTAGTCCTGTTGAACCCCAAAGTAAAAACATTTTGCAATTCTCTAGTGTCTAGATCTTGTTGCTCGTTAAACTTTTTAAACTTTTTTTTTAATTTGAAGAGTTCAAATTGCTAAAATCTCCTATACGTCTAAAGATCTGACACTTATACATCGTTCATATAGCAGACGTGAAACAAAAGCGGATGATGTTAGTGGCAATATATGCTCGCATTTGTGCATTTTAGGAAGATACAAAGATACAAACCAGTCTTTGCAGGCTGCTAAAATCGGTTGAGCTGTTGAGCAACGCCCTTAATCTTGAAGGCTTCCTCAAGAAGACAGGAAACAATTCTGAGAAAGATTTACAGTCTCAAATTTCCTGTTGGATTTACGATCATATTTGTCGCTTTCTCCTTATATGCCGCATGGAACAATAAATACCTTTCACTAACAAACCCAAAACGAGTGAAATAAAATAGTGCTTTTGCTGCACACAGATATTACACGACAGTGGAAAAATGCGTGGTGCATTAACAGAGATATATAACTGCTGATGCATTTATAGTCAACAGCCCCTGTATTTCATACATTTTTACTCAGATTGCGAGATGGCTTTTACATTATTTCCACTGTGTGTGTGTGTGGTGGCAGTGAGAATGTGTAGGAAGGAGAAGAAAAGCGAGATGCAAAATATATAATTCTGCCAAACAACTTGAGAGAGATGGATGCTCCCGCCCGTTGGTAAGAAAAAGTCATGTCCGGTCTCAAGAAAAATGCCAAGCACATACACATTAAACCCTTAAAATTTAAGAGGTTTTTACACCCACGTGCTCCTCCCCAGGAAACATCTTAGTCCGTTCATCCGGAGGCAGTACTTGCTGCTACCACCACCATTCTCCCATTTATGAGAAGCACTTCATTTATAAGTGAAATGAGTTTAGCTATTCTCCACCTCCTCCCGTTTCCTTAAGTTTATGCTACCTATTTCTATGTAGTCGTGTGTGTGTTGGTGGAAGGTAAACTTTAACAAGGACACTACCTTCTCAAAAAGTACTCGAGTGGAGATCTATCCGGTGAACTGTTTTTGGCTTTTATTAATTAAATAAAAGCATTCTGAGTGTCTATTCTATTGTGTGGAGGAAGTGTAAGTGTAACAGAATACAATGCAGCAATGTCCCAAGTGCCTTGAGAATTTGTATCATAATATTATTTTGAACCAGTCAACTGAAATGAAACCCATTCATTCCACAATAATAATAACCATACAATCAAATGTGAGAAAGTGAGTTCTTTTTCCGATTCAAAACTCTAGAACGCAACCACTTATACCAAAAGCGTGCAGCAGGTTACATGTTAGAGAGGACTTGTAAACAAAAATAACAGTAAAACCGCAAAACATTAGTATGCAAATTGTAGAAATTATATAAAACCTGATTTTGCTCATTATCCATTCTCACTTTGTGACTGCATGTTGTTACATGTGCAAAATAGCTGTTATGTATTATATTATATTAAATATTTAAGCAAGAACCAAAAAAGTACCCGGTCAAGTACATTCTTTGTAGTTAGCGCTGTGCTAACATTTACACCTACCATTAGGCTTAAAGGAGAATGGTAGTTTGATATGGGAAGATCCTAAAGTATTCTCTGCTGAATCTTTTAATGTGAATTTATACGTTGTGGCAATAATAATAGGAAGAATGAGTAGTAGGGTCTAAGTCGGAGAAAGCCAGCGAAAACACTTGCATCATACCTTATATTTAACCGTACTTAAGCCTACCATACAGTTAGAATTTAAAGATTGCAAGCCAATGTCCTTTACTCATACTTTCTTCGAAGCGCGCCACCATTATGAGCTACACGTACGGTTACATATGTACAAAGAAAACCACGAGAAGTGATAGTACGGTTTCTAATCTGAAGGAAAGTTAGTTCCAGCTAATTTATGGTCAATTTTCGATGTTTTTCCATTACATTTCCTCCAATGAGAAAGTCCTTTTGTTCTTTGCGGGAAAACTCGACGAGTCTTTCTCTCTCTCCCTCTCTTCCAGAGAGAACATTCTTCCATGAGAATTTACGATAATGAAACCAAAGAGGTGCAATATTGTTAATTTAAATGGACTCTAGCAAGAGACATTGAAACTGTCTTGTAAACTCCACTCAACTACTCTTTTGTACATCTGTAGTGTAGTAGAGGCAGCAGCGTGTGTACATTGCTGTCTCTCGACACATTCCGCCACCGCCAACATCGCAGGGTAGACACTAGAAGACCACCGCCAACAGAAGAGCAACATACGGTCCACCTTATAATTTACGTTACGCCACCTGCGTCCTTTTTTACCTACATATGAGCTCATTATATGGTAACATTTATTGTTGCACATTTATTGTCTTCTCTTTTACTACCACCAGTACCATTGTCTCCTTTTCTCTCTTCCCAGTTCTTTCAACAGAATAATGGACAAAAATAAAACACACAACATTTTGCTTTTATCTCGAGAAAGAAATGCTTTAATAGCTGCGTGAAGTCATCCCAAGATACAATTAGCGTAAATAATCGACTTTGTATTCGGTCTGGGTCAAACTGGCAAAAGTACTGGCTAAAAGCTACATAACGTGTGGAGGGAGAAATACAACCCAGCATGTAACATACTGGGTGAGTATATACAATGTTTATTGTCACTGTATATATAAATGGGGGGTTTTCATATTAAAGTAGTATGCATATAATATAAATGTTCCAGAGACCCTTTTATATTTTGGAACTTTATTCCAAGATGGGTATCTGCGTTCCCAAAAAAAATCAAACTTGTTTTAGTTCCGTTGCATCCATCCTCACGTTCCACTGGGTTCTCCTATCTGGTGAGTAGGTGCAACTTTTGTTACAGTTTATGTAGCATTTGTTTGTTTGGAGACATATGTATGTGCCGAACAAAGCACTCACTCTACTGCACTGTTACCAAATCACTCGAGCGAAGTGCTTCAATTTTGGTTGGGAGATGGGAAATTCAAAGCTTCAATTTTAATATGCATGAAAAGTTTGAAAAGTTGTGTAGTAACGGTTTTTTCTCACTGATTCACATTTACAAACCACTATGGAATACTTGACGCTCATGTGCTGAGAGTATACTCTTAGCTCATCTGCGTGTGTTTGCAAAGACAACAACACAAACGTCAACTTTTCTCTTGTTACAAAAAGTGAAATCTTAGAAAGTTGTTAGTATCAAGTACACATGTCTTATTCTCCTGAAGATTTTCTCTCTCGAATTTTCTTCCATTCCTTGTGTGTGTGCGTAATCTCACACTTTAAGTTGTAACACTACTACTGTACCAAAACTTTCTTACTTGCTACTTCTACCTTAGAAAAATATGGTTTCCTTCTAGTTTCAGAGAAATCTTCAATTTTTTAAACGATCATTTTATGCACGTGTACCTACCTATACGCTAGCATTACGTGAAAGGAAAAATTGCACATTTCCAAATTGAATATTATATAGCGTTCATATGTTACCAATCCTCTGCAACAACGTGACGGACACGTGCTGCATAATAATTTACCAAAATGAAATAGCTAATGGTAAGTCGGTTTTACTTGGTAGAACTAAAACAATTACCGCTTTTCCAGTTTCATTTATGAGCAATTTTACGGAGCAAGAATGGAAAAAAATATATCTATCACACCATGTCCTTCCATTACCAAAGTTTATGCATTAACTATATGTGCATTGTCAAATAAATTAATATTCCAAGTATATTTTAAACAAAGTTAAAGCAATACTGAGTTGGCGAATGAGCCAAAATATTATGAAAAGCATGACAGTGGGTATATTCATACCGCTATAAAAGGTTGATGAAATACTATACAAATGCGTAAGCGTCTTGGCAAAAAAGAAAGCCAGTCAAAGAGAAAGTGCATTTGCTGTGTTGAGATGGTGTTAAAATCTCATTCAAAGTTTATGATCCAATTAGGGCATGATGTCGTGCCAAACTCGCAAGTGAGGCGGAACCGGAAAAAATAAACATCAGATTACTGATATGGCCATCCAGGCAGTTGTGCTTCTGTCTGCTCTAACAACATGCTATAATATGTACATACATACCTACGTACGTACTATAAATGGTACAGTTTACAGAGAAAGATATTATTCTCATTTAATGTATTATTTACTACCATTCTTTATATTTTTCTGAGAGCATATATATCCAATTACGACTGGTGTAATATGACTACGTATATAATAATGAATACACCTAAAAATGCGCAGTACTTTTCATTGTTAATTTGTAAGAACATACATATACCATCATGACTAAAACAAGAATACAATGAAACCTTACACAAAATCTATAGAGTACATTTATAACTTCGTTCTACATTGTGTAGAGGTGACTTAAGACAAAGCTATTAGCTCTTGCTTTTTGTCGGACGTAAAAATGTTGTACAAGTGTTTTCTCGGTTATTTAAGAGAGGTAAGAATGAAGCATGCCAACGAATGAATATACATACTTATTTCATCATCATGTGACATTCCTCTTTTTTCCTCTTTGTGAAAAAAACGTAAAGAATTAAAGGCTAACTTGTTTTTACTGCTGCCACTAGGAGTTTAATCTTTCCACCGCCCTCAACAACAGTGTGGTTTGCGCCTTTGGAGAAAGCAAAGAATGATATTATTACACGCAAGAAAGGGAACAATGAAACCTGCGACTTTGGCTAGCAATGATGACGGCGATGACTACGAAAGTGAGGAGCACACACATACAAACGTATGCAAGGATTTCTGGTTATCTACCTCTCACTCAATGTAATATTGGCTGGGAACGTTTATGGCACACTTGGTAGTACGTCCCATATACCCACACACTGATATCTATATGTACTTTATGCTGAACCATAACAAGTTGTATCAGGGCTGCTTAAGGAGTCCCTTCTTACATTTTGGAATTCTTTTATTTTTGTTATTAAAGCTTGGTTTACGATGCCAGTCTTTTCTCGTGGTAAATTAGGCAGCTGTTATGGGAGCTTTTCGCTCTCTTTCCTTCTTTATACCACTTTTCTTTCTCTTTCTTGTTCTTTGTCGCTTGTGTGCCTTTCTCCAAACAATGCCAATTGTGAAGCAACCATTCCACTTTTCTCTTACTATATATAGCATTGCCCATTCCACTGTGACTCTTGTTGTTGGTACAATGGAGGCACAATGTCTTGTGCGGACTGTTGGAAATTTTAAGTTCTCCTTATTGCAAACCCGACTGGACATGGAAGGGATAGAGAGAATGAAGGAGGTTATTAAAGTTGCCTATATGTTATCAACTGTAAGTATCATTTTCTAACTGAAGAAAACAAGAAAATAAATGTGTGTGTGTTGGAAATATGTTTAGCAAAAAGGTTTTATGCAACCAATCTAATCAATTTTACTTAACAGCATTGTTCGTATCTATCGTATGGGAGCACCCAGAGTAGGATTAGAGAAAACAACTTACAAAATAGAATTTATTTCTTGGATTCTTTTTCTCTGGTGGAATTATTATTGTTTACATGTGTGCGGCAAAATTACTTGTATTCTATAAAAGTCAATTCAAGACCAATATCAATTCATTTATGGCTCAGTAGTGGTAGTTTATATTCATTAGTTTCTCCCAGTTAATATAACATATGCCCAATAAATATGTATATGTGCGCAGTTTTTTTCCTTTCTCTACAAAAAAGATTGGAACAACATTGTTTCTCATGGTATACAGTTTGTGTCAAATACACTTACAAAAACAGAACACGGACCGTACTCATGAGTACCGGTGGGATTATGTCGGAGAAAATCTCAGTCGTTCTAACCGGAGATGAATGACTAACAAAAACTTGGACAGGATGTGAAGCATGCTGATGATTACAATGAATTAGATCTAGACAACTCTTAGCCAGAATAAATATGCCTGGAAAAACATGATATTGTTGGATTGGCAGCTACGAATATCAATAATAAAGTGAAGTACCCTTGTTATAGTATATAACCAGTTAGTTATATACCAAAATACACATCCATCTTTCCTTTGGAGTATAGTAGTTATATTAAAGCCGAGTTACCTGTCGGTCTTCCATCTTTATTCTCAAAAGACTTGCTGTCTATCAGTTTTTGATGTGGGGAGCATGAGCTCTTTTGTGTCATCCGAAAATGGATTGATGAGCGGAAATTACAACCTTTTGTACAGGAAATGATTTCAAATATTGATATATTTTGCACGCTTCTTTCAAAACGAGAAAGC